>LPNX011160955.1:0-28606 GCA_001517045.1 Pseudotsuga menziesii | reverse complement strand
CCCATATCCTTTGACTTTTATTTTTAGGCTCCTTTTTGGACATGTCTTCAGAGACTTGTCTTCTTTTATTTCTTGGACTTCTTTTCTTGTACTTTCTTCTTTTAGACCTTGGCCTTGTTATTTTTCTTTACGACTCATGCAAGTTTTAGGCTTGCTTCTTTTTCTTTCTTGCTTGATTTTTCAATTTTCACGTGGTCTTCATTTTCTTTCTTCATGCAGGTATAAGGAGTCCTGGACTGGGAGTTGCTTCTGTTGAATTTTAGCATTAGCATGTATTCTTTAATTTTTACATAATGTAAGATAACAATAAGACAAGTGCAGTAGATAAATCAAAACATCAACACACATGAACACAAATGTTTTCATGGGGAAACCTTTAAAGGACAAAAACCCCAAAAGCATTAGTAATTCATCCCTTAAATGAGATGACTGAGTTTTTCAATCTCAGAACTATGAGATGAATGTTCTTCAATGATTGTCAAACCCTAGTAGGCTTAAATAATTCCAAACCCTAGCACAATTTATCAACAATTTGTCAACAAGACAAATCTTCCAGAAAATACTGAATTAGGGCTTCATGCCTAGATTTTTTTTTCAACTGCCTAGAATTCCTTTTGATACTGCCCGAGATTTACAGACTGTTGCCCGTAATTGTTTTCCTGCTGCCCAAATTTTCGTACAGTTTCCTAACGGTCTGCCCAGATCAGCTGCCAACTACCCGAAGCTGCCTGGATCTTCTTTTCAACTGCCCGGATCTTCAATTGTCTAGCCGTGATGGTTATGAGCCTGCCCGTGAATGGAAATACCCTACCCGAACTTTTGTACAACTGCCTGAGCCCTGTTTAGGGCTGTCTGAGGGTTGATTGAAGGCTGAATGAGTTGCACGAGACTGAGTGGAGGACAACCCGTGGAAGAGAGAGGTGCTTCTTGTGAGAGTACTGCTGCCCGAGAAGAAAGAGTGCCTGCCCGAGCAAGATAACAGACAACCCGTGAATAATTAGTAGGCTACCCGAGGAAGAGACCAAGTCTGTTGTGGAGAGATAGGGCTGCTCGTGAATGTAATGTGCACTAGGGTGAAACCCTAGGTCTATTTTGTTGTTCATCGTGAGTAGAAGGAGTGATGCCCTAGCAACTAGAGTTACTGTTGTTGGTTGTAGAAGGATGATGGAGATGCCCTAGCTAGAAAACCCTCCATGCTAGGGCATAAACAAAACATAGATCTTCTTTCACTTCCAAAACCAACGAAAATCATCTATGGAGCAGCGCAACGTTGATGATGAAGTGTGTATTCAAATGAATGCCAAGTGAACTTCTTTTATATCCTTTCACTCACTTGAAGTGGTCCTTGAAGCTAGGAATATAATATTAGGTGTTATCCTTTTACCTTTTTTACTTTTACCTTTAGTGGTACTAAAGGTCTTTTGTATTTTCACTTTGACTTCTTAGTGGTCCAAGGGTCCTTATGTATTTTTTACTTTTACCTTTTAGTCTTCTTCAAGTGACCTTTGGTCCAAGTAGGTGGTCATGGGACTCCTTTATGCCCACTCAAAGTACATCATCATAACTAGGGAGAATTACTAATGCTTTTATCTCAAACTCCTTGTGCCACCAAGATAGGGTACTAGGTGTCTTAACCAGGGGTAGCTAATCCCTGGAGAAGATCACAAAGCCCACAGATCAAGGATAGGAGTGCCAGGCGCCTCCATTCTCCCAGAGAATGGCTCTCAGCCCTAGGCTGAGTCCCCCAATCCTGGACTAGTTCATCAAGTACCTCCATTCAAAGAATGGCCACTTAGCTCTAGGTTGAGTTCCCCCAGTGCTTAGAGTAGTTCCTCTTCCTGGTAATTAATCAGGTGCCTCCATTCAAAGAATGGCTACTCGGCTCAAGGCTGAATTCCCCCAGTGCTGAACTGGTTCCACATCCTGGTGACTTGACCAAATGTCTCCATTCAAAGAATGGCTACTCAGCTCAAGGATGAGTTCTCCCAATGCTGGACTGACTCCACATCCTGGTGACTTGACCAGATGTCTACATTCGAAGAATGGCTACTCAGCTCAAGGCTGAGTTCCCCCAGTGCTAGAATGGTTCCACATCTTGGTGACTTGACCAGATGTCTCCATTCAAAGAATGGCTACTCAGCTCAAGGATGAGTTCCCCCAGTGTTGGACTGGTTCCACATCCTGGTGCCTTTACCAGATGTCTCCATTCTCCAAGAAAATGACTCTCCAAGCTGCTTACGAAAAATCAACAGCTTCATGTACCCTTTTTGAGGCATTGAAGCGGGGAAGAAGTATTTCGTGCTTTAGGACTAGGAAGCACATCTCTAGCAACTGGCCAACCTTAGCATGCAGCCAATCAATAGATCTTTACAAGAAAAAAAACATACAAGGTCGGAAGTCTGTAATCCTAGCACATATCCAATCAACAAGGCTTTACAAGAAGAAAGGCATAAGGCATCAGAGACCTAGTTCTCCTAGGTACATAGCCAATCAACAGGGATTTACAAGAAGAAAGCATAAGACTTCGGAAAAATTTGTTGCACACATTAGAGTCGGGACACCAAGAAATAACATTGAGGCCTTCATAATAAAGAGGTCACAAAGGGGAGATCCTAAGTCACTCTATCAAATCCAAACCAATGGGTTTTAAACATGTAGGGGTGACATGAGATGGAAGATGGTAAGGTCAATGATGGAGCCAGGAGAAGGTTGTGATCCATGCAATAATCAAGAGATATTCTAACTAATGGTATGTGCATAAAATAGTAGGTACTTGGATAGATTAGGCTTTACAATTTTCCTCGCCATGCTTATCAAAAATCAAACAAGTGTAAAGTATTGAAATGCTATTGACTTTTACATTAGATTATAAACACTATTGGAATGCTATACTCCAACAAAAGATGACACAACTATTGCTTCAAGCATTGCAGTTTCCAAGGATGCTTTACACCATATTCAAAGAAAGCTATGCTGTTGAAAAGTTACTTAAGAAGTGTTTGTTCACCTAGCATTGCCTTGGGGTGGACAAAGACACTTTAATTGGTGACCCCTAGTCATATTTAATTTAATGAAGTGAGATGTACTTTATGTTTTTAAAGTGACTTCATTAAAAGATAAAAGTCATGGTTATCCTAAGTTCATATTTAAATAAATGTTAAATGAGTGATTAATTAAAAAGGGGATGCTCATACTTTATTAAATGACATGAGGTGCACTAAATGTCATTTATTAATTATTAATTGAGCATTTAATGAGAACCCTTCATCTAATATAATCTTGACCATTAGATTGAAAGGAGTCATGAACAAAAAGGGCTAGGGCAAGGCATTCTATCATTCAGTATGATCATTT
Organism: Pseudotsuga menziesii; assembly: GCA_001517045.1. Taxonomy (NCBI): domain Eukaryota; kingdom Viridiplantae; phylum Streptophyta; class Pinopsida; order Pinales; family Pinaceae; genus Pseudotsuga; species Pseudotsuga menziesii. Next base: position 25,252 of record LPNX011160955.1, on the reverse strand, counting down.
CCAAGAGAGAATTTTTGGAGTGAAGAGAAGAAGAGAGAAAATTGATTTGGGAGAGAAAAGACAAACCCTAGTTCAGAAATTGAAGAAGTTTTTGCAGGGCACGTTTCCCAAGACAGATAAATTTGAAGGCATTAAATACTGGAGTGATTCCGTACAGCAGGAGGCCGTACTGTACCAGACTGTACAGCAGCACGAATTTCGAGAAAATCTGGGCACAGAAATCGAGGAAATCCATACAGCATTTATTGCTGAGTTTGCTGACCGTACAGGGCACAAATTTTGAGAAAGGAGCAGCAGGTACAGTGCACAGAAATCGAGATAATTTCTGTAGACAGATTTCAAGAAAACAGACCGTACAATTCGCATGTGGGGGCCGTACAGCACGTTTTTCGAGGTACTGTTTTTCTAGGTTTTCTGCAGTCCGTACAGAAAGGGTTTGGCATGCATTTCGAGATGAAATGATGAGATAAGCACTGCTGGCTTGTTTTTGTAAATTTTGCCTGAAAATAAAAATCTCTCTCTGAAGAACAGGTTTTCCCTTCAGGGTTTTTCCTGAGTCATTTGACCAAAAATCTGTGTTAAAAATTTCATGTGTGTGGCTGAAATTTATTTTCTGAGTAAGAATTTAGGGCTTCCTTTTAATTTTCAGAATTCAATAGAAAGAGAAAATCTCATGTGTTGATGTTTTCAGTAAAAATTATCAAATTTTCATGTATATGCTAACCATGGGGTTTGGGCATTAAACAATGAAAACCTGAAACTTGAACCGGGTCGGGGTTTGTGGAAAATCTTCATATACAATCATACTTACAAGGTAATTGAAGCCTACAAGACAAAAGGCATCGCTGTGCTATTCTTGCTAATCTCTAGTTTAAAAATAGATTAGCAAATAAACATAGGAAAGGTTATCAGATGAGATTCTCTATGGTGGAAATTGGAAGGATGAAAAGAAAAATCCGCAAAGTGTCCTCAAAAAGCCTGAAATTGATTATTCAAAAGTATGGGGGTTTTTTTATGGGGCCTGTCAAGGAAACCCAGATATGTGCAGAGTGAGGGTATGTTATTCTTATCCAAAAATAATTATATTTCTTGGAAGCACAAAGTAGACAAGGGATCAAATAATAGGGTTGAGTTCTATGCTCTACGGTTAATAGCGAAAGGTGCTGCAAAGGCATTGACAAGCTACAGGTTTTTGGAGACTCAAATCTCCTTGTAGACTGGGCATATGGCATGTGCAAAAATGAGAATTTGGTTCTAATTCTAATTATGAATAGAGTTCTTGGGCAAAGAACATATTTTCTGATATCTCATTCACACATATTTACAGGGAGTTCAATTCTGAAGCCAACAGACCATCTAAAAAAGTGTTATCCTTGCCCAAAGGAACTGGATTAAGTAGATGTAGAATCTGATGACAAGCTGTCTAGGAAGATCTTTTAGACATACAGCAGAGTCTTCAAAGGCTTAGAAAGTGTCATAAAGACAGACCAACGTATGTTCTGATTTCAGCTCTGAAAAATTGAATATGAAGTTTCTTTTCATGAAAAAAAAACATAGGACAGAAACGAATTAACTATGTTTTGGCTACAGACTTCAAGATGATCATCAATGGTTTTGATTTTGATTTTGACCCAGTATAACTCAGAGTTCAAGCTTAACACCGCACTTATTAGATGTTTCTGTTCTCTTTAAATCAACATTAGGAATTCCTAGGAGATCACCCATCCCAATACTACTCTAGCCAGAGCATGCTTCACTGAAGACTTCTGATGGTATTCTGGTATGATTGCACCCTACCACTTTTATGTTATGCAATGCATCAGATTTCGAACACGATCACCTTTGGAATATGTAATGCAGCATAATTTTGACCCAGTATAACTCAGAGTTCAAGCTTAACACCGCACTTATTAGATGTTCCTGTTCTCTTTAAATCAACATTAGGAATTCCTAGGAGATCACCCATCCCAATACTACTCTAGCCAGAGCATGCTTCACTGAAGACTTCTGATGGTATTCTGGTATGATTGCACCCTACCACTTTTATGTTATGCAATGCATCAGATTTCGAACACGATCACCTTTGGAATATGTAATGCAGCATAGTGCAAATCTAAGAAGTTATACACTAAAGAATTATTGAACCATGGTACCTGCTGTTGCAGATCACTAACTTTTTGTTCCATGGCACAGACTTCCTCTTTAAGCTGTTCTATTTGGTTGTGGTAATGGTTTAGCACGTCTCTTGCCTCTCTTACTTCAGTTTCCAAGTCCTGAAATGATGATGGAAAATTCTCCTGACTGCAAAAAAGTACAATATTCAGATATGAGAATAAGTAGAAATTACATGTAGCAACTCAGAGAGACATAAATTGACTTTCTTTAATTTCTCTTGCACTCTTTTCTACTCTACTGTACACGGGGGAAGGGATCCAGAATTATATGTATGTGCATTTGTTATATTGGGTCCTGGGAAGTGGTTCAAGGAACAATCGGCAATAAGACGTTCTAGAGAAAATAATATAGACGTGATGAATGCCAAGTCTCAACCAGACAAATATCTACATCTCCCCTACAGACAACAGACTTTCCAATCACATCTGCAAAGTTTTTAATAATGGCACTTTCATGCAGCAGCGTGTCCTAAAGCAAAGAAATGTGTGTACTAAAAAACACATTGATTAAACAAGACAGCAATAGACAAAATCACTAATATTGCATTGGACCTCAATGGAACATATAGAGTTCCCCACAGCCTTTACCAGCACAATAAAATGGATATGTATTGTCAGGATGTTCTGACGTAGAGGGAGGTCAAGAGGTGTGTTTCTAGTTTTAAACTCGGGATCTTGAGATAACATAGTTACAGATCATATATTAAACTACACAGAATCTAGGAGGCGTTTGTTTTAAATAAATAAGCCTTAAGGTGCAGAGTTCAAACCAACAAACAAGAACACAAGCCAGGGTGAGATCCACACGTGGCATGATTAATGTTAACGAAATATGTGCATTGACCCCAAGGAACAACAAATGAAAGAGGTATGGAAAACATGCATATAAAGAATGAAAAAACAATCTAAAATAATTTCATAAATAAAGCAAAAAATTATATTTTGGTCCACATGAGCACTAGGTCACCTTTCTACAAGTCCCTGCTACGAGCTTTCCTATCGAAAATAGTCTTGAATCTCTCCTGGCACTTTGCAAAATGATTGTAAGCTTGTCTTCTAGTTTCGTCAAGTTCAATTAATTGATTTATCCTTTCTTGTACAACATCTTGGTTGGAGGCAATTGCTGTATGAATTGGTACACAGGAATCTTTAAGTGAATGGAAAAACTGACATCTATCCTGTATACTAATTCTAAAGGGATTTTTCCTCTTGATTCTTTCTTCATTATTCTATCAGCCTGTTATCACAATTCCTATAGCTACCCGAAATAGAAGTCCTATCCACGACAGTAGAGGGGAAAGTAGCTAAGGTCGTGACCTCAGAGAGCCTGACTTCTAATTTAGGAATCAGATGTCACACCGGTCAGGCTGCTCTTCACTTTTTGCCACTCAAGGAAAAATAGCAAAGGGGGATGTTGCCGCCTAATTCACACTTTAAGATGTAGGAAAGTCACAACCTGCTATGTGTGTCCTTGGGGGCAAGTGAGAGCTGGGGACCACTGTCACCACAGTCCACAACTCCTCCGTTTAGGCAAGATCCCAACAGAGCCAAGGGGGGTAGTCCCTATGGGAAAACTAAGTTCCAGGTTTATTAATTAGTCACTGATTAATTAAAGGGATCGTTTAAAAAAGAAAGAGGCTAAGACCTTATATAAAACAAGACCAGTGCCTATTACAATGGAGTCTAAAGATAGATTGTGTCTTTATGAACTTTACAAATAAAATTGAGATTTTAATCTGCGATTAAACTATAGCTTTGGTGTTTAATAATGAAACATATGAATAAACAATATAATTGTAAACAGTAATGAAATAAAACAAATGTGTGGACAATGAAACAGATTTACAAGATGGCAGAAAATTGTTATGAATGAAGATTATTGAACCAGCAGTAAATTTAAAGTATGAAAAGATTTTAAGCAATTAACATTCACCACATGATCATTCGCAGAATTGAAAGTAAAAAGATGCAACTGAGAAGTAAAGTGCTGGAAGTAAAATATTGTAGTGCAATGTCGGAGTGAAATAGTGCTTGAAATAGAAGAACGTTGTAGAACCGGTTTTGAATTGTCTCTTGGTTTATTTTAGTTGATTTTATTAAAGTTTTTCTTCTTGGATTAAGTTTTAGAATCGGTGGTGTGACTACTCCGATCTAGAACTTCTCCAGTCAAAGAAGGAATGCTGTTGCGCTCAACAAAGTGGGAACAAAGCCCACCCGTAGCTCACAGGTCAATCCCCAATGCCCCGGTGCTCAACAAGGAGGACGTTGAAGCGCCTAGAGACCGCCCGCGGTCTGCTACCCCTTCTAGCTTCCTGAGGTCACTGTTTTTAGTTGACAGAAAAAGGGCTAGATGGATGCCTATTAAACTAAGACTTCCCTGTCCCGTGGTCATATCTCGGAGTACCCCGAAGGGTGATAACCGAGTAGAGGAGCAGAATGTGGGAAGTTGTTGTTGGTAAGTTTTAAGATTAAATATTATCTGGGTGATTAGCATGCAAGGTTTATTTTAAAGCGATCAACAAGATCAACCAAGCTGTATCCCTTATGGGAGGTGCCGGTATTTGATCTTGGACTTGTAAAAATAAAAATGTTTGATTGTGGTACAAGGAAAACAAGTTATCTTAATTACCTAAGCCCCCACTTCCCCTGTTTTTCATATCCGGCTTGAAGTCCCTAAAGGGAGATGACAAACGGATAGAGGATACACAGGTTTGATGGGTTGTATGATTACTTTAAAACAAAAATGAAATTTGCAATAAAAGAAACTTGAAACAACTATTATCCTACTTCCTAATCTACTTCCTAATCTATCTACTTTATGGATTACAAAAGCTTACAAAAAACTTTACAGAGTACCCCAAGAGACTCTCGTTGGGGTTTACAATAAATCGGAAAAATATGAAAGAGAGGGTTGAGGGTTTGAACCCCTTTTGAAGCGGTTGAAGTTTGAAGAGATCCTGGACCTATTCGGGCATCAAATCTCCTTCACTCATGCACAACCTGTCATAAACCAGCAAGCTATTCTTCGCTGGAAATCACAGAAAACACTAAAAAATTATTGTTAAAAGATTAGTACAAAATTTACAAATTTACATAAAAAAATCTGAATGTGAAATATTGCAGAAATAAGAGATTTAAAGGGGTGAAAAGTGAGTTTCCAGCCACCTAAACAATATTTAAACAGCAGAAATATAAGTCCTAACTAATGTATAATAGGTTGGGGCCCTAAAACAAAGGTTACATTCACTATACAGTGAATACAACCCCTTTTCAGGAAGGCTGAAAGTAGATGGCCGAATTTAAAACTTTGCCGGAATGAGATTTTTTGGGAGAGATCTCCTTGCTTGAATAACCTGCAAATAAATCTATGCCTGCAAGAATTGTAATCCTAGTGATGAATACCTAACACTTCCTGCAAAATACTTTGAAAGACAATGTTAGATCATTCACAAAAAAAAGTAAAAGCACTTCTACTCTCTAATCTCTCCACAAAACACTTTGTGGAGAGCTAACTAGAATAATACAAACTGCAAAAATAGAATAATACAAGTTACCTCAAGAGTAGTAGATCATGAAAAGAGTTTGCAGCATAGTATCCCTCCAAAGAAATTTTTATTAAAATGGCTCAACTAGGGCAAACCTTCCAATACAAAGTGTAGCAAGAAAATATGAGAGTAAGAAATTTCCGGCAGCATAACAATAGCATGAATGATCCCTGCTTAGTGAGGGAGTGAGACCCTCATTAAATAGTTTGAGGCCAACCCCAACTTATTAAAAATAAATGGCCGAGATTAGATCTAGATCTAGGGTTTAATCTCCACCACTAGATCTAGGTATTTGATTTTTTTATTTTTCTCAATTAATCCACACCTTTGGATTAATTTTTAATCAAAGGCCATAATGTTTAATCCATGTCCAAGTATTCTCCATCTTTAGATCTAGGTCTTTGGATAAATATCCACCATTAGATGAGCTTTTAGGTTAACAAATGAAAATAGAAATAGAGTAGGCCCAAGGTAGGCGCCCCTCTAAAATGGTGAAAGTCTCCAAATTGGCGCCCTCCAAAATAGTGTGAAAACGTGGGCCTAAAGATAGCTAGCGCCCACCTGCAAATATGGCTGGACGTCTCTATGTGGTAGCGCCCCACTAAAATAGCTTGACGCCCCCTAAATATGGTGGCGCACCTCCAAACTTGAGCGCTCCTCCAATTTGACGTGGGGCCCTTTCCATTTTAGCTGGCGTCCATCCCATTTAGCGTGGAGTTTTTATGTTAGCGCCCCCTTTAACATTGGCTTTGCTCCTCTATTATGATGCGCCTCCTCCAAATAAAATGTGGGCCCTCTCCATTGTAGCGTGGGTCCCTTCTATGATAGCGCCTCCATAATATAGCGCCCACCTCCATTTAGTTTGGCGCCTCCTCTATATTAGAGTGCCTCCACTATGATATAGCGTGAGCTTCAAACTTGGTTAGCGCCTCCATCTTTTAAGTGTGCACTTTACCCTAGCGCCTCCATTTTGGTTGGACGCCCCACTAAATATGCATGCGCCCTCCTCTAATTTGGTGTAGCGCCCCTTTTAAATGGGTTTTTTAAACTTGGACGTGGTATTTGGAGAAGGTTTAGCCATGACTTGTTTCCTTTAGTGGTGGTTTGGCCACTCACATAACTTTAGGCTTAAACTTTAGCCTTTCGCTCAAAATATATTTTAACCTTGGACTTTAGGCTAAAATAAACTTCACCTTAGATTTAAAACATTTTCAATTTAATTTTTTAATTTTCCCAATATTGACTTAGGAAGAATTAAAAATAACTTGAAAAAATTAATATCTAGGCCATGGGGGGGTGGAGAACTTTGGAATAAATTTTCCTAGGCTTAGGAACCCCCAAACCAACTTACCATGGCATTTTTTGATTTTTTTACTTCAAAATCAAAAAATGTGAATTTTTTACTTAGGGAAATTAATTAATTCCCTAGGAAAAATAGACCTTGCTTAGACAAAAATGGTCTATCTCCTCAACCACTCATCAGAATGACATGGGACTCGAAGCAGTGGCTTAGGGGGTTTCATAGCAATTAACTTTGCATTCATAGCCCCTATTACAAAATGCCATGCTTGAGCAATTACATTATTACATCAAAACTCAGTTAACTAACCACCAAGGGGTGAAATTAATTAACTGGAAAAAATAAATAAAAATACAACAACATAACGAAACTCCGCAAGACTCTAGACAAATGCCTAGCATGGTCATGAATCACTCCTTGAAGCCTTAGCCACCTCATGGACTTGACTGGTAGAACGCCCGTCACCACTTTGGAGGATTTCGAGTGAAAACCAAACCGATTAAAATCGTTTACGCAACAAGATCAATTGGAAAGGGAAAAACACTCGATGAGGGGACTTCCCTAACAACTAGTTCCATGGTGTGGCATCCGTATCATATGACCCATACTAGCACATAAAATTACATTAATTTTCCCACACAGGGGAGCGGACATTTCGTTTTACAAAGGGGCAATAGCCCTGCAGAAGTGAAAAATCCTCAGATTTTTCTAAGGTACGAATTGTACAATTATGTACATCTTCATGTACATGGAGTTGCCACCTAGTCAAAATAGGTGGGCAACAGGGGAGACCCTGGTTTGACACCAGATTAAACTATAGCAATAGAGTACATAAGGTGTGCAGCTAATGAAACCCTAGATCCAAGGAAGATAGCCACCGGTAAAGATACTTTGGACTATGAGAATTAGATAATGTAAATGTAGCCCAAAAGGTTATTTTAAGTGACCTTACAATTTATTATAAAGATCTAGGATATAGGTACTAGTGTAAATGATCAATATCAGCACCCAGGGGGGATCGATGTTGAATAATGAAAGTATGCCCAGAATGATGAATTGAGAGACAATTAAGGTGAGCTAGCACCTAAGAATTATGGCTTGATGACAGATCTGACAATATCCAAGAGTATAAGCCAATCACTAAAAGAAACAGTATCACAAGATCAACACAGGTTTACCCTGGGAAAACCCTAATGGGAAAAACCCAGCAAAAGCTTCCTCAATATAGATGATCAAAAGATAAAAGATAAAACCCCAAACTGATCCTTCTCCTCCTTGCAGCTACAGCTCTCTCTCTCTCTTATGCGCTACACAAGTGAGTGTGAGTGTGTTCAAATGAGGAGCACCTCACCTCTATTTATATTCTTCAGTTCACTTGACATTTCACTCAACCAAGTCAGCCCCACTAAAACTAACTGGGTCGACTTCTCTAGGAGGACTCAAACAGCTTAATATTGTATTAATTAGGGTGCTAATGACCCGACTTACAACGGAGGGGATTTCCTCATGACTCTTAGTAATTCTTCCGATAGGAACATCGAGGCATAATGAAATACAAATGATTCTCCCGATAGGAACATTAGGGTACAATACACTTCGAAGTTACAATAATTCAACACTCCCCCTTAACGAGAAGGATATTCTACAACAACAACAACAGTAGGAGGAGAGAGAGCATCTTCAACATCATCAAGGTGATACATCTATAAATCATTGGAAGCTTTTTCTTCATCTTTGACATATAGTCTTCATCTTCAATTTCGGCAGCAACAATATTTTGATCGACAACATCATCATCAGTATTTTAGTCTTTAGCAACATCATCATCAATAATACTTTGGCCTTTCGATCATCATCATCAGCAATTCTCTAAGCGACATCATCATCACACTCTGATCTTTCGATCAGCAACATCCTCATCATCATCAGCAATACTTTGAGCAACATCATCATCACACTCTAATCTTTCGATCAGCAACAACCTGCAATCCACAATGCGAAGATGAAAGTCTACGGATCACTTTTAGGACTTAAGTCCAACGATGATGCAATCCTACCACATTCTCGAGGACCGAAATCACCAGATACAATTACGAGATAATCACTCCCTATCACTTTAGGACTTGTTACCAATTTTTTTGTACCATAGTTGGGTTACCTGAGGAGCCGCCGGTTGACAAACATGTCCAATGTTTGATTCCAGTGTATCGGTTGATCCGTCTTTGTGTCTAGCCAGTTTTTCATTTGAATAATTTTGACCATGGCCCCGCGGGGTTTGTAATAAAATGTGTTAGTAGGGTGTTTTGAGTGGTTCGGTCTCCTAAGACGTAGAATTTCAACTAAGGTATTCCAGGGAGTGTTTTGCCCTTGACAATTATGCTTTCCCTATAGCCGAGTATAATTGACTAGGTTTTCTACCGCTTCCTCCAAAGCTGGAATGCCCGATTTTGAATTCTGGGCCTTGAGGGGTTATTAGAGCCCAGCTAAGTGTATATAAACCTACTAGGCATTATTAGAGTAGAGTATGGTCATGTCCTAAGTCAATAAGACCATCTAAAAAAAATTCGAAATTTTTTTACCGGACGCGTTAAAAAATTATTTTTTAATTTTTAATTTTTTTAATTATTTCCCTAAGTTTTTAATTAAATTTTCCATAAATTAAATGGAAAAATCTCATTTGTAATAAGTTAGTCATCCGGTCCCCATTTTCAGTGATTGAAGGCTCTAACCTTAAGCCAAAAAATCATTCTTGATCGGCCAACCAGTCAGATCCAACTTCCAGATCATCAATCAGACACATAACGCACATTTTCCCAAAAAAGTCATTTTTGGGGAAAAAATGATTATTTTGGAGAAAATTCAAAACTCTCCAAATTAATCCAAATTTAGTGAAATGAAATGCATAGTGACATGTCAATGGGCATTTATGATGATTGGAGTTATCATAACTCAGCTTCAGTCAGCATTCAGTGAGTAACAATCCCCAACAATCAATTTGGGATGGATTGATTCATCCACATATCGTAAGTTATGCTCCACTTTTATCAGTTCATATCGACATGTTTCGTTAGCTACGACACTACAAAAAAAAGAGGCAGAAACATTATGAAGGGTTTGAGGACAAAGCCTTTCTAAGAGAGTGGCAATGTAACGAACATAAAATAAGATAATAATTAAATAATTAAGTTAACTAAGTTAGGTTATGAAATGAGGCGTCTCCTCATTTCAAATGCCCAAGCCTTATTTAAGGTAGGGCCACCATTGTAACATATCATCTCTTATCTTATCATTAATATATACTTGCCTTATGGCTTATCTGATTTACCAAGTCTTTTGGTGAATTCATTGTGTGAGCGAATAATTATTCGGCTCATTGACCCCTCTACATGATACACTCCATGTTGTTTTGTGTCTTTGGCTATGAAGTATGTGGCTTGGCCAGTATAGCTGGGTTCATTAGGAAGTTCTCCTTTAGTCCTCAAAACAAGTGCTCCACCAAACAGTGTCGCTAAACACTAAAGCATCGGAACGCATAAAAGCTACATCTAAAGGATGCAAAAATATAAATGTTTATAAGGTAGTCAGTGGCCAAGGGGTTGAGCACTCATTCTTTGTATAATGTAAGGCTCATCTTCCCTCCACAGGGGCAACAAGGAGAGGCAAACCCATCGGGGCTATGGACTGCTCGCTGGCACCAGGTCTAGGCCTTACTCATTTACTGGATCCCAGAAGGCTTTCCAGGGCACCTGCTCTTGTAGGTTGGCTACTATCTTATGAGAAAAAGAAAGTTATTGAAAAAAGAAGATCAATGGTCAAAGGATGAGCACTCACTCTTTGTATAGTGTTCGGCTCCATGTAAATCCCCTAGGGTCCCAAGTTTGATCATTTCAAACAACACACTAATCCTATATCTGATCTTTAAATACCATAAGTCATTGTTATATTTGGCTTGAGAAACATTTCCAACACCCGTAAGCAACTCCACTCAAGCATTCCTTAAATCGTGGCTTCTTCCTAAAATCTTGGGTTTCTAGCTCTCACCTTACATATTCTCTGGTTGGGTTTGATCTGGTGATTAGTTGTAGGTTTTCCCTTTTAGAATAGGTCTAGGTCACCCCCTTTGTCACTTGGCCTTCAGTGACATAAAGTGAAGGATATCCCAACCGGCGTGACAACCATCCATCATTTAGGGGTTGGGGTATTCGTAGGTCACAACTTTGGTTTCCCGTCTCGTCTACCATCCTGAATAGGATCAATCCAATGGGGAAACTACAAGATTCGTGATAACAGTACATTAACTCTATCCAAGCTTGGATAGAAGAAGCCTGCGAAGGCACATGTCAGTTTGGGAAGCAATTTGATGAAGTGTTACATGCCGATGATCTCCCATCCAACCCGTCCATCCTAAATATCCGCGCAGGTTCGCACTTTCTAATAAATATGTCCTTGCTTTGGCTGGTAACCAAAGACAAAGGAAAAATTTCAATTTTTATAAAATGTTAAGGTGGTTGCATTGGATTTATCATTTCACATAACGTTTTGATTATGTTATGCTTAGAGTAGGAAAATAAGCTCCTTAAAGTGAGCATTTACTTTCTGCATTTCTTTTATGTACTTAGGAATAATAATCTTTTTCTTTAGTTAAAGTTTCGTTTTTCCATTTACTTTCTAATAAAGCAACTTAATGGTTTTTTTGTTTTTTACAAGATTTTGTGCTACTAAGGTTGGTTTGTCAAGTTGAGATAATTCTACAGATTATTGAAACTGTTATCACCCATACATTTGCAGCCGGGCTACCATGATGCAACATACAGACTTATCTCTTATTTTATTCCGAGCTATTTTTCACATGGGGTATTAGCATGGATCATTACAACTTCAGCCATTCTAGAGCCTTGTTCATCAGATTTTCCTTGACAGGACTGAGATTCATTAGTCCACTGAGATGCTTTCAATGACGACCCAGTTCATTTTGGCAGAGTAGCAGATCAAAAATGGTACACATAGTTACAGAGGGGCCTATCAGATGGAGACAAGTATATATGGTGAGATCAAGTATATGCTTCCATAGTTTGATTTTGCTCTATGATGTATATCAAACACATATGTTTGCCTTGTTAGGATGATTATGGTGACCTATGCTCATATATATGTACTAATGCTTGAACTTGTGCTATGACTAATCAAAGGACTTGCTGTGAAGACTGTTGCTCATGCCATGCTTGTACAAATAGTAAACCTTGGTGCTAGGTTGGTTCTATGTGTCATTTGTCCTCGTCCATCTAGTTCATCCGTTGTTGATATTCATACTATGACTTAGAATGATTGAGACTTGTGAGATTGAAGATCTTTTCCCCATCTTTACTGTAACGAACATAAAATAAGATAATAATTAAATAATTAAGTTAACTAAGTTAGGTTATGAAATGAGGCATCTCCTCATTTCAAATGCCCAAGCCATATTTATGGTAGGGCCACCATTGTAATATATCATCTCTTATCTTATCATTAATATATACTTGCCTTATGGCTTATCTGATTTACCAAGTCTTTTGGTGAATTCATTGTGTGAGTGAATAATTATTCGGCTCATTTGGTATCAGAGCCAGCCCTTTCTTAGGCTTGTGCTCATTCTGGCTTTTAGCCAAAATTTCAGATTTTATCCGAGTAAATTCAAAGTTTCTCGGTACACTTGGTCTTTGACCAGTCTTGGCTTTTGGCCATTTTCAGATTTCAAATTGACAAAAAAAAAAAATTGAAGAAATATCGGTTGCAAATCTGAAGAATACTGATTGAAGAAAGAAAAAAAAATTATTGAGAAGTCCCTAAATTTATGGTCTTTGACCAAGTGAAAAAAAAATAAAAGAAAGTAAAAAGAAAAAAGAAAAAAGAAAGAGAGTAAAACAAAAGGTTTTAAAAAAAGTAAAAACTAAAAAACTAAAAGAACGAAGAAAAACAAAAAAAGGCAAAGAAAAAAAAGAGGGTAAAAGTGAAACCACACCTGGTTTCTTAAAGTGGGTTTGAATATAAAAGTGTATAATAAATACTACTAAAAGCAAGTGAGATTTGAACTTAGGTGGGGAAGGTAACACTCATTCCTCCCAACCACCCAATCTACTAGAATTTTACAAAACTTAAGGGAAACAAAAAATCTAAAAGTACATAATAATTGCTACTAATAAGCAAGTAAGATTTGAACTTAGGTGGAGAAGGTAACAATCATTCCTCCCAACCACCCAATCTACAAGAAGTATTTATCAACCTTCAAAAAAAGAAAAAGAAAAATATTAATATTATTATGATTATAATTACTTAATAATTGTATTAAGTACAATTATATAATTACAAGAGCAAAACAAAAAACAAATTTTAATAAAAGTCAAATATTATATATAATAATAAAATATTATTATTATATTATAATATTTATTTTTAAAAACATTAAAAAAACCTATATACAAATATTATATAGTTTATATAAAAAACAATAATAATATTAATTAAATAATTAATATTTATTATTAAAAAAAAAGACAGTATCAAAAAAAGAAAAGGAGGATCTTCTATCATCGAAGACGCGAAAGAAAAAAAAACAAGTCAAGACTTTATATCGTTAAAGAAACAAAATCAAAATAACACTCGTCAAGAAATCGATAGCCATCTATCATTAAAAAATTTAGAGATCATGGAATCTGGTTTGCGACTACAAATAGAGAAATTAGAAGCCAAGTTAAAGCGTTATCGAAGAGACAATAAAGAATTACGAGACACAAATACGAACTCGGAAGTAATAATTAAATACAAGAGATGCAAAAAGAGCTTAAAGAACAAAAAATTTCTGATTGGAAAAATCATATAGAAAAATTGTCTGCCCAAATTGAGAAATTAAAAGACGAAAACGATTTTAATCAGACATTGAAAAATCAAGATATAAAGAAAGAAATAAACGATTACGAAGCAGAAATAAAACAGTTGAACAAAATCGTTAGCAACAAGGATGAAGAACTAACGCAGATACGACATAAATTAGAAAATCAAGAATCAATGATCGACCAGTATCGACAACAGATAAAAGTTCTTCAACAACAAAATGACGACTCTAAAAAGACTCATAAGTCGGAGATTGCAAAAAGTAATAAAACACTATCCAACAATTCCGAAGAAATTTTCAGATTAAGGAATCATAACAAAACACTAGTCACGAAAATTAAGAAGTTGAAAAATAGTCGAAAGACAGAACAATCTACGGAAGACATTGAAGGGAAACTTCTAGACAAGCAGGAAGAAAATAGTTGCATCAAAAGTCATAACAAAGATCTTAAGGATCAACTTAAGAAGTTTGAAGATGACAGAAAAACACAAGTAGAAGTGATTAAGAAGTTTCAAAATGATTACATACAATTGGAAAACAAGTTGGAAAAGATACAGAAGGAAACTTTAAAACCTCAAGGGACGAAAATACAACTTCCAACTCAGATCAATGCTCACAAGACGACACTCGTAAAAAAAAATGACATCGTGAAAAGTCCTTATCGACACATCAAGCATAAAAACCGATATCCTAAAAAGTGGGAACTATCGAAAGCTAATGGTACCAATGTGACCAAAGCTCCTAACGATAGATCAGTATGTAATGCCAACAATCCCCAACAAATCAATTTGGGATGGATTGATTCATCCACATATCGTAAGTTATGCTCCACTCTTATTAGTTCATATTGACATGTTTCGTCAGCTACGACACTAAAAAAAAAGAGAGGCAGAAACATTATGAAGGCTTTGAGGACAAAGCCTTTTTAAGAGAGTAGCAATGTAACGAACATAAAATAAGATAATAATTAAATAATTAAGTTAACTAAGTTAGGTTATGAAATGAGGCGTCTTTTCATTTCAAATGCCCAAGCCCTATTTAAGGTAGGGCCACCATTGTAACATATCATCTCTTATCTTATCATTAATATATACTTGCCTTATGGCTTATCTGATTTACCAAGTCTTTTGGTGAATTCATTGTGTGAGCGAATAATTATTCGGCTCATTGACCCCTCTACATGATACACTCCATGTTGTTTTGTGTCTTTGGCTATGAAGTATGTGGCTTGGCCAGTATGGCAGGGTTCATTAGGAAGTTCTCCTTTAGTCCTCAAAACAAGTGCTCCACCAAATAGTGTTGCTAAACACTAAAGCATCGGAACGCATAAAAGCTATATCTAAAGGATGCAAAAATATAAATGTTTAAAAGGTAGTCAGTGGCCAAGGGGTTGAGCACTCATTCTTTGTATAATGTAAGGCTCATCTTCCCTCCACAAGGGCAACAGGGAGAGGCAAACCCATCGGGGCTATGGACTGCTCGCTGGCACCAGGTCTAGGCCTTACTCATTTACTGGATCCCAGAAGGCTTTCCAGGGCACCTGCTCTTGTAGGTTGGCTACTATCTTATGAGAAAAAGAAAGTTATTGAAACAAGAAGATCAATGGTCAAAGGATGAGCACTCACTCTTTGTATAGTGTTCGACTCATTTTCCCCCACAGGGTAACAAGGTGAGACTAGCTTGCAAGGGCTATGTCTTTGTCAGTACTGGAGCCCAGAAGGATTCCAAGGCACTTGCCTATGAGACACCTCCATCCCCTATTGTTATCTGTCATGTACCTGTCACCTTGCTTTAGTGTATTGGTTATCATTCGGAGAGATCACTTAGTCAAAGTCAGTCAAAAGTCATTTCCCTTTACCTAGCCTTGTTTTCCATCTTCACCCAGCATTAGCACATTGTGTACACTTTGTAAGTATGGCATGAACAAGCAGACTTCCAAAAGGTTCTGAGATTTTTCAGAAGCACAGGTATATCTTACTTACTATTATTATTGTCACCATGATTATGAATAACATGATTTAAGCTTGGTTTTGATATACACCATTGGAGCATTTCTTACCCTAGATGCTTACAAGATCATATGGATACAGTATCTCACTTTCAGTTTGGGTACTTTGACCTGGTCAATCCAGTTGACCAAGTCAAGCACGGCTCCCAAGGAAATGACTCAAAAAACAACATGGCTTATTTTTGTTCCAGACATGCCCAGGACCAATATTACAGCTTCAGTTTTGAGAGTTTGGCCCGAGATCTCCTGATAAGTGATTATTATCACTTTATTATTGGCCAAATGATCAAATTTTATTACAGATGGCAGTGATTTTGGTTCTCCTAAAGCAGTGAAGTGTTCCAATGGGTTTGAGTAGTCACTTATACCATTCTTCTGTGTCTCCGAATCATCCAATACAGTCAGTTTGCCCCAGTTCTCACCCTGGACAGAGTTATGGTGGTTTTATTATTTTCTAGAGGATGTACCAGCAAAAATGAACTAGCAATTTCACTGAAAAAATCGATTTGGCCTCTTGGGTGAAGGAAATGGCTTGGAATTTTGATAGATGATGTGTTTTGGCAGCTCGGATAGTCCTTCAACAGTTTCAGTCAGCTTTTTGTTTGGATTATTTCATTTTGGCTCAGTCAATAAGGAAGCCCCCCAAGGGGCGCCCCCTCAATCTGGCTAATGATGTATTACACTATTATATCATATATTATGAAGTTGTAATAGGGCCTAGGGTGAATTAAGCCCCTAGTGAACCCCTTTTATGTATTATCATGCCATACCTTATGTTATATTCTGACTTTCACTTTAGGAAGGTGTCCTTGAGCAAAGTCCGCCCCCCTTTGATGTGGTCACTTGTGATCCATGTGTTGATCCTTGTAAAGTTAATCTCCACCGTTGATGATGTTATAATCTCAACCGTTGGATACAAAAGTGAGTTAAGGCTTACGTCTCTCAAAAGCTATATAAAGACAATACCCTCCCCATTGTAAAGCATGAGCATTAACACCGGAATATTGAATAAAGAGATTTGTCTGGGATTACACTCTGGAGTATTGTCGATGAATTGATGATTTGATGATTGGCATTGTTGTTTTTCTATACTGATATTGTTTCAGGATAGATTTTGTACTTTTCCTTTACCCATCTATCTGCAGGTTGAAGGAGGCGCGCTAGAGGAGGACGCACTTGTGGGGAAACCCACTCTGCTTCGGCTATCGGGTGTTATTATTCAGGGAGTGATTGTTTCTATATGATTTTTCATTTCCTGTATTTTCTTTATACTACAGATCCTATTCGTTTGTCTTACCATTTGATTTTCAATTCGACAACTTAAAACTTAAAAGAAACACTTACGATAAAATTCCATCTTCCAACACTTAGGATAAAATGAAAAATTCGACAACTTAAAAGTTAAAAGAGTCTTGACGAAATCATTTTCTGTGACTTGGGAAAGTAAATTGACAAGTACCCGGGCAATTTTGGAAGGTCAAACACTGCCATTTCAGAGAGAATCAAACTCTAGAAGTTTCCTCAACCAAGAGGGGTGCAAGCTTGAGGTAAAATCTCATCATTATGGAAAAAGGCTTGGGTTTTAGGTAATGCTACTTTCATCATGTGATGTTTCCATCACAAAGCTCATGTTCCAACCTTGCACCAACTCACTCAAGCATTGACGCCTCTTTGAGCAAGTGCGCCCCCTTTGGATAATGGATTCATCTATTTAAGTAGGCATTCACTCCATGTTTTGTTGTCGAAGATCGAACCTTTGCTTGTATGCTATCGTAATATTTTCTTTATCATTCTAAATAAAAGGATTTGTAGGTCAAGAACTGTGTAGCATTTTCATGTGTGGATGAACATTGTTTCGAGGCTTTTGAAGTGACCGACGGTGTCCATTTTCTTGCATTTTTGTGGTTGAGTTGGGCTTTTGAAGGAGAGTTATGGGTAAGATTAAATAGCTTGTTTGCTTGAAGATCTTACTGTATATTTGTTTCATATCTCTTAGAAGTACACTATTATTTTGTTTAATAATCGTGTTTTCTAAGTTTTTGTGGCAGGTAGCACCAAGTTTCTTAACCATTTTATGTTCAAGTCTTTGTCCAAGTTGTAGGTTACTTTGCTTGAAGAAGAGGTTGATTTTGTTTACACCTTCCTTCTCTTCAACACTTACATAAAAACATAGTCCCTCTGTGTTCCATTGTGAAGAACTCCATTGCCCAAGTTCTGGCATCAAGCAGCTTCTTCTCTTCTTTCATTCTACAAAAAATATTTATTTTGGTTACGGGTTACTTTGAAAAGTCTTAATCGGATTAGTGAATTAATATCGATCATAAGCTAAATCTGATTTACATTTATTGTTTAGTTAGATCTGATTTTAAAGTCAAATTTCGTAAATCTAGCTTCTAACAAGTACTTTTTCAATACTTCAAAAAAATTTAAAAGTACTTGAATAATATGTTAAATTTTTAGTGTTTCAATTGATTATTTAGCATATTTGATTGATCTTTGCTTGTTGTTTTGCAGCAACTCATGAACAAGTAGAGATGCATTCGGGCGAAAATTTGAAGATTTAAGCCATTTGGGGGCCTTTTTTCTTGCCACTTGTTCTGTAGCCTTTTTTCAAGCCTCAATTTTGTAATTCTTGTGTCTCCAATTCTACAAAAGAACACAAATCTTCATTGTAATCATTATAATAAAAGAGAAGCAAGCGGGAAACCAAGTGCTTGCACCCCATCCCCACAGGGGGTATCTGCATCTTTTTTTTTAGATTAGTCAATTTCCTTTAAACGTTTATTTTGTAACCTTTAAAATTAACAAATCCATCCGTCTTCTCGGAAACGAGAGCATTGGTACTGAGATTTTAAACAATTCACATTTAGTTTAAAATCATTAAAATTGATAAGGCTTCAATTCTCGTATGCTCTTGTGAACACTGCAGGCCTCTGGCTGGAATGGTGGGACAATTAAAAAGGGATCGAAGTGACTAGTAATTAGTTTCACACTCCAATTAATTCCCAAAAGTGAAAATCCGACACTCATTCGTTATTACGAAGTTGTGGGCAACTTCTTCAAGTGAAGCGGGAACTACTAGAAAGTGATCGTGGGGCCCCATTAGGCTACATCCTTGTTGGTGTAGTGTTGAACACAACCCTACGACTCCATCTAGCCCACACGTCACTGTGAGAGCCACTTCCAAGTAAATCCGAACATATTCTTTGTACCCCTTAGGTATATCTGGAATACCCTTTTCCCTTAATAATTAGATCATTACTATTTTTAATAAAATTGATCAACAATCAACCCACTCCTTAATTCACTTATTTAATTAAATTTAAAACTTACCAACCAAGACAACTGCAATACTTCTTGAGACATCACTAGCAACCCCCTTACATGCAAGCACTCCAATAACACTTGTCTATTTGCATTGTTTACTTATTGTTGGTATTTAAGTTAATCAATGTGTTGAATGGAATGTTTATTTTATATGTTGTTGACATAAGTTATTTGCAAATTATCTTAGTTTCAGTAATTTGTATCATCTTATCTCCTAGATTAGTTATTTTTCTTTACGTAGATTAACAACCTTAGATTGTTTTAATAGGGACCACCCCCCTTGGCTTCGCTAGGATAGAGCCTAGATGGAGGAGTCAAGATCAAGTGTCAGCACTTGACTCTTGCTTTCCCCCAAGGTCGCACGCAGTGGCTTGAAGTTTTTTCAACGTGACATGAGGTCCAAATTAGGCAACAATACCGTGTCTCTGGATCTAGAGTGTGTGGCCTTGTTCCTTCCCTTTTGCTTTTATGATGCTTTGTGGAATGGATGTGCAGCCTGTGTCACCGGATATTTTTAGTCCTCGGAGCAAGTAATCCCTTCAATCATTACAAACAAAAGTAGGAAATGTTCTATCTATGTGAAATGCAAGCCAAAAGGCTTTTTGAAATGAAATCCAAATGCCCCTGATGAAAGTAGTAAATAGTTGTGCTTTTAAGCATATGTAAAATTGTAAGAGGGCTACAAATGAAAGTTAATGTTAATTAAAAGTAGTGGTTAAATAAATGCTAAATATAAAGAATACTGGCCATGTTTTGTAATGATAAATTCCTCACAGAGCCCATGGGTTTTGATATGAGATGGAGTAAGGGACAACTAATTCTAAGTGTCCCCTAGGATCTAATATACTACAATTCCTTGTGTACTCAATGCAAGGGTCCTATAAAAGATCCTCACGTAGCTTGAGTCAAGCTTGAATGTGAGCCGAAAAAAACTTTGTTAGAGTCTACTGGAAGCCTTCTAGGCAGTCTACCCATATGTGAGACACCCCCATTCCCTATTGTCCTCTATCCTTCATATGTACAAGTGGATCATTGTTTCCCATATTAGTCTGAAAGATCACTATGCTAAGGTTATCAAGTCATTCCCTTATCCTAGCCTTGTTTTATCCACTTCACCCATCATAGCAATTTGACTAAGCTTGTAAGTGAAGCATATATGAAGGACTTCATGAGATATCACTTGTTTACTCTAATTGCAAGTCTTATTTTGTTGGATTTGATTGATTTATCACCAGTATCATGTTGCTATTGTTTAAGTTGGCTAATAATATGAATAAGAGAGTTATCTTTCATCCCTCATGCACATTGGATTGATAGGATTACAGCTCATGTTTTATTATGGTTATTTTGACCAGGTCAACACAGGTCCCAAAGCATATTTGGCTACAGTGGTTCGAGATTGATTATTCGTCACATATATGCATCCAATATACCATATCCATACTCAGTTTGATGGTATTGGTCATTATCGACATTATTATGGTTTATTATTCTTTATTATGGCCATTATTTTATTACTAGACATGGTTGGATCTTTCAAAGGCATATCTAGATGGATTCATGGTGTATTTGTAGTCATCATTAGTGGATTTGGCAACTCTCTTTCCATTAGAATATACAATTCTTGTTTTCAGGCAAAGGAAATGATGAGATGGGCAGATTTATGTTCCAACAATGACTATTGGTGATTTTATTCATAAAAAATGAACTGACTACCTCCAAAAAGTTGATTTGGTCATTCTGAGGCTAGGAAATGGCATGTGATGGATTTTTGTGATGTATAATGGCTCAATGGATCACTCTTCACTAGCATTATTCAACATGGGGCCCACATTTATTTTATTGGCTCATCAAGACGTCCCCCATGGGGTCACCCCTCACCTTGGCTCTTAGTGTATTAACCATGTTATATCTTGATGTTATGTATTAGTGAGGGCGCCTAGGGTGATTTATGGCCCTAAGATGACCCCCATCATGTACCACATTGTTATATTCATTCACTATGATGTATTTTCCTTTCCTAAGGTGTCATTGGGAAAACGTGCGCCCCCTCTTTATGAGTCGATCCATGTAATGTAAAATTAAAAGATCTCCACTGTTGATGATGTTATAATCTCAACCGTTGGATTGAATTGGTTAGAATGTGGACATACTCTCGATCTATTTAAGAGAGGTGATCCTTTCATTGTATTGCATCGGGATTTTGGCGCTTGTGCAAAATAATAGAAAGCAAATTTTGATCTTCTCTTCGGATTTCTGATGGTGAATGAGTTTCTCTTTCTTCTAAGTTCTTGTGGCCACTAGATCTAGCATATCTTTTGTATTATTGTCTTGATGGGAGGATGTCATCCACAAAAGTGCAATTTGGAGGGCAGACTCCCATTTTTCTTGGGAGTTTTCCACAGGGGGTTTATCTTCATCTTGGATTATTATTGCATCTTGCTTATTATATGTTGGGATCACTCTCTATTTTTCATTTCAATATCTTCTTTTGATTGTATCTTGATCAGTGCTATTGCATCTTGCTTATAGTGATTTTGTATGATTGACAGGGGCGCTACTGTGGAGATTATTGTTTGTCTGGAATTGAAGCTCGATTTATTTGGTTGTTGTTGGGTGAAGGGAAAGGACATACATTCAACCGAAAGGATCTGGATAAGATCTTTATTTTGCATCTTGCATTTTCTCATTCTATTTCATGGGCATGATAATAAAAATTTAAAACCCTAGTTTTTAGATCTACCTAGTTCTATGTTGTGGCCATCTTTAATATTCAAAACCCAAGTTGGAAATAACATAAAACCTTCAAGGACCAAATTTCAAGTTAATCAAACTCTATTTTCCCATCCAAGGCACTGGTCTCCCTTACAGCAATTTGCCCTCCTTGGGAAAACTGTCATTTTGGCTTAGAGGCACCCCCAAATTTTGGGGTATTTTAGGGAGCAGGGGGGTGGGGGAGCGTCGAGGTCTTTAAATTTTAACATAGGGGGGGCATCTCTAAAATTATTAATTAATAAAATTAAATATATGCTAAACTGAAATTCATCATTGTGCAATGTAAACATGATATTCAGTTCACAATGGCGATTTTAAATTTTAAATACATGCACATCTTCCATAACAACTTCAAATCATAAACATAAACATAAAATGATAAATGACAAATCAATAATCATAAATCTAAATCATAGACATTGTTAGCACTCAGAATGTATCCAGGTTGTAAAAGGTAAACTCCAAGGTAACAGCAAAACCACTTTAGAAAGAAACTGGTGTTTTCTTCCAGAGACGGATCTCTCAATAAAGATTTAACAGGACCAGATATAAAACAACACTAAAAAAAATTGTATATATGGCTGAAACAATCACATAACCATTGGGCATGGAGTCACATATATATAAAGGTATCACAAAGACATATACACGAGATTCATCAAAGGCAAGATATTCACTTCATCACAGTCATTCAATTTAATCCAGGTGAAACAGAAGAGACGAGGAAACAACCCATCAATACAGAGCATCAAAGATGAATTCTATATCAACTTTAGTAGAAAAATATATAAAATATCAGAAATGATGACTAGAGCATAAACATATGAATCCTAATCACCCAACACTGTATTTCAGATACGAAGAAGAAACAAAATGAAGTGTTGCACTGGGGGAAACACGATCACATAAAGAAAGAAGCACAGACTGTAATATCAATGACACAGGAATCTTTGATAAACCTTCATGCATTCACTTTGTTATTCAAAAATAGATATGTTCTCCAAAATCATTCCACAACACGATGGGTTCCAACTCCCATCTCATAAAAAAGATGCCAATATATACAAAAAATAAAAGATCTTCCAAGAAGATTCACAACTGAATAATCGGCTTAATTTAGAGTCTTGTAACTAAATCCCTAACTTCTAAGAATAAATTACTGCTCCAATCCTAACAGATCATAAAGTAAAAATCAGCTTGGTAAAACGTCTTCGTCCAGTCAGCTCCATGTCGTATAACACCTGTCTCTATGAATGCAAGATGTATTTGGTCTTTCCGAATCTCTCCATACCTTCCACTATTCTGCGCTCGGGGTATCACATTCCATCATTTCCCGAATTGACACTTCAAGTTCCATCTAAGCTTCATACGACACCTTGGGCAATCTGCTTCTGATAATTGCGAACTTCTGTAAAATTTTGAAATCCTCTGTCAATTTGTCCACAATAGTTTTTCCTGTTACGCCCTTTTCCAAGTCATCGAATTTAGAGTGGTCCATGCGATTCTGAACTAGCAAGCTGTGATAATGCTCCTGCGAAAACATCCGTCCCTCCTCATCCCAAAAGGAAGGCAAGCCATCTTCAAACAGCTCCTTGAAATCCTGCTTGAAGTTATCGACCTGTGCAACCATTTCATCAGTTCTGTCCTGGACCGTCTTCATTAAATGATGTTTGTGTATAAATTTCTTAGCCCACAGCACTATAGATATCTTGTCTTTTATCCCCATATCATGTAATTTCTGATATGTCAATGAGTTTAAAAAGTTCAGCGCATTTTGAGCTGTGGTGAAAGGTCTTCTTCCCATGTGTTCATTCACTAGCTTTAATCTTTGGTGGGCCAAATTGATCAAAATATTCTGATCATCAATGAAATTCAGATAATGCCTGAATTTGGTAATTTCTATAGATAACGTGTCTCAAATAATGTGTTTTGCTCCTTGTAGGAGACCTTTACCTATGCTTTTCTCCTTCAATTCATTGAACTTCTTTTGCAACTGGTTTCTATCTTGTAGTATTTTGTTTTTACTTTCATTCATTTTGGCCAGTTCAGACTTGATCTTTGCATTCTCTGTCTTTAGCTCTTTGATTTCTTCATCTTTTAAACTAACCTGGGACATAGGCACCGACAGATCATCCGCAGAAAAATCATCCAATGGCTTCTCAATATTCACAATGGACAAGTCTTCACCTGTGGGAGTCTGACTCATTAACTCCTCCATAATCTCCTTCTCATCAATTTGATCATTTTTCATCAAGGAAATTTGAGATAACAATTCATTTCGTTCGGCCTCCCACTTGTCTTTTTCTTCCTGTAACTCAACAGCTCTCCCTTTATACTCCATCATCTCTTGATGGATCTTGTCTTTTTCTTCTTGCAGAGCCAATAACTCAGAGGGCTGAACATGCTCAGAACCTGGGATTTTCAATTTTTTCTTCAACACTTGGAGAGCATTGTCTTTTTCTTCTAGCATTCTCCTGACTGCCTGGGTGTTATCTGAACTGACAATATCTGTTTGAAGCTTCTTGATCTGGATGGCATTTGCCTTATTTTCGACTCTTTCATGTCTCAGTTGAATCTCTAACTTATCTGTCAAAATTTGTAATTTATTTATCTTTACCATAGCTTGTAACAAATCTGAATAAATGATATCACTGGTTTGTTTATGAAGTTATATCTTATCCGGTATACTGATCTTATCCAACCGGATCTCCATCTTTGACATTTTTTTGTCGTTTACCATGGCTAACTTGAATGTATTTCTTTCAGCATCTCTAGCAGAAACCAGAGAAGTTTTTGGACTGTACAAATTTCTTACCCGCGAAACCAAATTTCTCGTCTCTTCCAAAGACTGCTTTCTTTTCTCCATGTAACTGGCTTTGAGTTCCTCCTTTGACTTAAAGACCGGGCTTAATTCTGAACCATCCACACTTTTAAAAGAGAATTGATTTACTTGCACAGTCTTCATTGAAACTAGAGCAACCTTTTTGAAACCATCAGAAATTTCTTCATTTACAATTTCACCACCTTGAAACAACTTTGCCTTTTTATGCGATCCATCTTCGTCAATTTCCATACTTTCGATTTCAGACAAACTTCTCTTAATCACAATACTAGTATCCTCTGTTGTTTGGGATGCTGTGACAGGTGTTATCCAACTTTTTGTACCAGAAGTTGGGTTACCTGAGGAGCCGCCGGTTGATAGACTTGTTCAAAGCCCGATTCCAGTGTATCAGTTGATCCGTCTACCTGTCT
>LPNX011160953.1:543182-564604 GCA_001517045.1 Pseudotsuga menziesii | reverse complement strand
ATACATATATATATATATATATATATATATATATATATATATAAGATTTAGATTTTTCAAGTTCTTTTAAGAAAACTATCACATAATATACTCATATAATTATGGTTTTAGGTTCAAATGTTAATCATTCCCAACCAAACCATTAATGTATGAAATCAACTTAATACTTTAATTCATTTAGGGTTAGAAATATTTTCATGTTATTAATAAAAATATTATAATATATAGTGTAGATTATTAAGAATGAAGTTTCCCATTAGTAAGAAAACATCCCAACCAATGAATGGGGAATTTCATATAGACTATGGAGTAAGTAAATATTTATCCTCAATGTCTTCTGAACTTCTTGTTAGAGATCATAAGCTTAAAAGCTAGTGATTGTGAAGAAAAATGTTGTTTCATGTGAGGTTCTCACTTTTTAAAAGGAAAGGGGGCATACTTATGGTCATGAATGTTAGGTTTGATCATTAATTGTTGATGCAAGAATGTATTTTATATACGTTTATGAGTGTATTATGGGATTTTGATACAAGTGTGATATAAATAAGTGTAGTGATGGTGAGTGATGTATAAATGAGTGGAATATAACTTGATGTGTGTCGAATATGAGTTGTACATATGGGCATGACAAGAATGACATGTAGAGGTGATAAAAGTTGAAAGTGGAAATGCATCTTACACATGGAGAAATGAAGCACAAAATAGGCTAATGAAAATGATAATGCATGATTCTAATATTATTAGCATGGCATGGGAATTCAATAGGAGCTAATGTGTGATAGAAAGCATGAAAGTTATCATGCATAAAAGGAATGTACATGAAAGTGACAAGTGCAATTTAGTCACATGATTGTAAGTATAATGTGTGCACATGTAAATCACTATGTGTGGGAAAGGAAATGAAGACATGTGATTGGGCAAGCATTTCAAACGAATCCAAGCGAAAGTTTGGGTGTAAGAAGTGTTCAAGAGAAAAATAGGTTAGGAACATAAGTTCAAGTGGATAGAGAAGAAGCACGAAATGGATTGATGAACATCAAGCTCAAATCGGTCAACCAACAACTATAATCTAATCTGTTTGAAGAAGGAATATAATCTATGGTCACCAAGATTAAGTAATAAACTTTAAAAATAATGCAGGGGACATACTCTTATGAAAGGTATAGAAGTAAGTATAGTCAAATAGAAGAAACTAAGTAAACCACCTAAAACAAGTCTATAGCATCTAAGTCTAATATGATTGGGTATAATTTAGGACCCTCTCTCTTACATTTTAGTGCAACCTTTGGTACCTTAAAACATTATTCATCTAGCCCAATTAGGGTTAAGAAATGGCTAAGGTTCTACTTTTACTACCTCTTCTCCCAAGTAAGAAACAAAATCAAATTTGTGGTAGGGGAAGTAATATGAGATTAAAAAATAAATTTGATTTCTCAAGCTAATAGAGGTAGAGGTTTTTAACGACCCAATATGTTAAAAACAAATAATATCCATAGAAACCCCCACTATAAACAAGATCTATGTTGCTCCCATGTCTTATAGGTATACCTCCTATATAACTGCAATAGTCATATTCAATGGTTATATATTTTGCATTTTTAAAGGATAACATCCCAATAATGGTGTTATTCTATGTTATGTCCTTCCTTACAAAACTCATTAGAAAAGGCCATGTAGCAAGTTCTAGTTGCATATATACTCCATTCACCAGTGTTGAAGGGGATTACTATAATATCTAGTACAAATATTGAGGAACTACCATCAATATTGGTTAAACTATAGAAGTAATAGATGGAGGTTCGTGAGTTGATTGAGACCAGTTATTTTACCCTATAATTGGAAAGTTTAGGGATCCATATGGATGCCCAGGTCTATGACGCTTATAATATGGTGGAGAATGCGCAAGAGAATAATTTATGTTAGTATATTGAAAATGTTGGCAAAGGGTTATATGGAACATACTGTGTTTCCAACAAAGTTTTCTCCAACTACTAAAATTGGAACAACTCATTAACATGGAAAACATATACACGCACCTAGATACTAAGTCCAATTGAAGGATGTCATGAAGTCCATTTTACTTTGTAAAGGGAGGGGCCAAATTCATGATAGCATGGCATTGAGTAGTTGGTATAAGTTACTAACAAGGATCTCAAGGAATATTTTAGCCACTCAAGATTCTCTACTTTGGACACTGTCTATGATTTTTCCACTTGTGACTCTATTGGCTTCCCGTGCTACATTAAGGTGCTCCTAATTCTTATAGATTTTGTCTCTACTAATTTGTCTAGGTTCTACCATTTTGATCAGTCCACCCCTTATTAGGATTTTTAGTGTATCTTTCTTAATTTTGGAGATGCTCTAGGAACTCTCTCATTGCTGAGATGTATCTTTCATGCAATTGCTTAGTTGGATCTATGAAGATCGAGGTGCATGGCACTAATATTACTAATAGAAGGTAGAAAATTTACAAAATTTACACTACATTGTCAAATTTGCAATTTTCCATGACACAATTAAAAATGACTAACATAAATGACTAATTAATTTTCTTCTAGCTAGTTATTTTGTATGCCATGACTAAATTAGTCGTTTACGTTAGTCATTTTTAACTTTGTCACTTATTATCTAGTCATATTTGTTAACCGGTGACTAAATTAGTTGTTAATTTTAGTCATTTATAGTTGGGTCAATCAAAATTGCTCATATTTAGTAGTAAATCACTTTAAAAACACTTGGTGACTAGAGTTTTTAGTCACCTAGTAGCTAATTCCTCATTTTGTACTAGTGTGAGGATCACCTCATCATCTTTCTCATGTAAATCCAAAGTAAAAAACAAATACCTTCAATTCTGTCTCCAGTATGCCCAAAATGATATCTTCAATGAAATTAATGCATTAACTCTTCCATATACTATTGTATTTTTGCTCAATAAACTAAGGCATGCCACGGTACTATGGTTTATTCACATTACCAAGTTTTTGACTGATTTGACTTTAAAAGGTGCACCAAACAAAATCCTTCAACTCTATGTGCTTTTGAGAAGAACTAACAACTGCCCTTAATTAGAACATAGGTTATCCTCATGAATGTTGTTTCACTAATCAAGGAAGTCTTCAAAGAATCCTTCAATATGCTACCAACAATCAAAATAGTTCCAAATCATGCTAGAAAACTTAGCGAATAAGTTCATAATTTTTGCTTAATTTTTAAAGTGCGTCCTTTAATCTCAAAGAATATAATTAGTATTACAAATGACCTCTTCATAGAACTCGATGGGTAAACCTTCAAAATATTCTAGAATGAGAACTTAGCCCCAATCACTTATTCATATGCTTTCGAGGAATTGTACCTGAGTGGGTGTCCTTGCAAGTTTCCACCTCCACTGCTGAACCACAACTTCATCAGTGAGTCTTATTCCAATATGAATATTAACTAGTCTGAATATTAACAAAAAAATGGACAAGAATGGTCGTATTATTCCCTAAAATTCCTAGTTAAGTTATTTGGTTTTCCAAATTCTTTTTTCGATGTGTTAAACCATTCATTTTGAAGAAAACTAACCCTGCAACAACATAACAAATCCCAAATTACCCTTAAATCGATAATCATGTCAAGGCCATAACAATCCACTTCACAGCCAATGCAATCCTTTCTGCATGAATACTAGTGAGCCCAAGACCTTTCTTTTCTCTACCAATGTTACAAATGTCCAAGGAAACTGGTGGTAGACCTTGCTCCCAAAGTAAAAATTGTTAGAATACATTGTATAATTTAGCCTCTCTAAAAAGGAAAACAAAAAAAAGTACTGTTGAGTGAATAGTAATCATAGGAGAAATTATCATAGTGATCATAGGAGTCAAGTTTGGTTATTCCTAAAGTTTGGAAAATATAAATTTTCAGAAATTGATCGTGTAACCTTTCTATTTACAATATGTTTCTTACTGAATTCTTTTTCCTATATACCTTAAAATCTTCAAAATTTCATTTAATTAAAATGTATCAATTGTTAGAGAATTTAAAGTTTGAACAATCCATAGATATGATAGGTTGTTGTTGTGGCTCCGAATGTACCAACCACATATTAAATGCAATTTGGAGTACCAATGGCAGGGGTAGTGCTCAACACTCTAAATATTAGACATGATTCACACACAATGTCTCTCATCTTGAAGCATTCAGAAGCCAAGGTGGTGTTTGTGGATTACCAATTCTTGGAAGTTATAATGGTAGCAGTCAGGAACCTTTCTCAGGTGACATAAGAATTTCCATTAATTATTGTGATCCATGAACTAAAAAAATCTAGAGAATATTCTTTGAATGAATATCATAAAGATATTCTTGATTATGAAAATATTTTGATAAGTGAAGATCCAAATTTTGAGACTCGTTGGCCTATAGATGAATGGGAAGTTATCTCATTAAACTACACATCAGGAACCATGTCGAGTCCTAAAGGTGTTGTGTACAGTCATAGAGGTGCCTATCTCAATACAATTGGTATCATTTTAGCATGGGAAATGAAGTCTAAGCATGTTTACTTGTGGACAACACCCATGTTTTGTTGTAACAATTTGGGATTTCCATGCGGCATAATTGCACAAGCACTAGTATTTGCTGCAGAAGTGTAAATGCAAAAGACATATTTGATGCCATTGTTGAGCACAAAGTCACCCACTTATGTGCAGTGCCAACCATTTTAAGTATTATTGCAAATGCACCACCTCGTGAAATAACACCACTTCCTCACACCGTAGATGATAAACACAATTGCTACTTTTTCACCCTCAAATATGATTTATGTGCTCAAGTAAATAAATCACCCCATGGTTGACAATATATGTATAGAAGAGCAGCATGTCACATCAACTGACCGATTCATTCTAATGAGAGGCCACATTTTCAAGATCTCCACTACTTGTCAACTATAATCCATCAGTTTTATGAAGGGATTAAGATCTTGCTACAGAGTGTTTTGCATCGGAATCCACACACATCGCTGCATAAGTGATTATTCCTAAGCAATCACTAACACGGTGGTCATGAACATAGATACTTAAAATAATAGACACAACTGCTACCTTTTCATTCTCAAATATGCACTATACACTCATGTACAACAATATAGTAAGGAAAAGAAACACAACACATTGACCGACACCTCCAGTCTAAGGAGACTCTACCATTATTTGTTTTCAATATATTCACTCCTTATCAACTATAAGACATTTGTTTTTGAATGGGATTCCATAGACATTACTTCAATGAAGTTAACATCCAATATTTTACCCATGATAATTTGCACATTCCAGTCATATACTAGTGATTTCATCAATATTTACTTCATTGTATCATCATAATCAAAACCCTCACGGAATCCCCACAGCATCTATGAAAGACAAGATTTATCAATGAGCACAATGCTTATAACATGCTTATCTCATAATAAGTATCACATTATGATTATTCCAACAAAGCTAGAATGGAAAATAGGTTTATATATTGGACAATAAACTTATAGTCTTATAGATCATGCCATTGTATATCTAAGGTCTCAATCGGTCAGGTTTTGAGCCTCATGTTTTCCTATTAGGGTTAATTTTTTTCAATCCTCGTATATGCAATAAAACCATAATCCAAACACAGTTTAAATTTAAACGCATTTAGTACCCAATCATATATAACATGCCTAAAGAATCCATATCTATGAGAGTCCATGCATCATCCAAGAACCTACTTCCAACAAACCATAATAATAATGAACCCATATAATCAATTAGAAATATGAACAGTAAATCAAAACAACATGCATTACTGCAAATGAAAACCTCCATAGAGTTATAGAACTCCTAACTAGCCAAAATGATTTCTAAACCAACACACAAATATCTCTATAGCTCGATGCATATAAATATCAATGTGTAGTATATTATCCCATAATTGACATAAGATATCAAAATGCATAATCTCCTCATCAATAATTGTCCCATCAGCCATACATAAGATATTGCAATCTCGAGAAAGCTGAGAAAGAGGTAAGGACGAATTTTACTATTTGTATTGTGTTTTGAATGTAGACGATAATTAGTAAATTATGTTTCAAATATCATTTTGTGGAATATATTGCCAAGGGACAGGAAACAAACTTATTCCAAATATTGGGGGCAATAGCATAAATTATCCTAAAATATCTAAAATCATAAACTTGGACCTAAAAAACTAAGAAAGTATCAAAAACATCGTCAACCTAAAAAACTCAGAAAAATTAAAAAATATCAGGAGAAATCAGTGATATTTGGAACACACTAATTAGTGCCTCAGCTAGTTGCTTTCTTCTCTACACATTGAAATGTATCAACAAATATATATATAAGCAACTTGATAAGGTTTCTCTATTTTTTTGTGCTCTTTGTTTG
Source organism: Pseudotsuga menziesii (assembly GCA_001517045.1). Classification (NCBI taxonomy): domain Eukaryota; kingdom Viridiplantae; phylum Streptophyta; class Pinopsida; order Pinales; family Pinaceae; genus Pseudotsuga; species Pseudotsuga menziesii. The sequence continues at coordinate 558,188 of LPNX011160953.1, read as the reverse complement.
TCCTTCATAAGTTCTTTGTTTTCTTGGAACATTAATTTGAGTACATAAAATACATATATCTGCTGGTATGGCTTAGTCGTTGATGGAATTTTTATTCAAATCTAGTGCTTAATATTTATACTGAATCTTAACGTATATTAGCATTAGCATTTAAAATAATCATCCTTCATAGTCTTGAGGCTTGGATTTAGCTCTATTGGACCGGGGACCTTGCTTGCCCAATGAAGGGTAAGCCACTTCTATTGAGGAAAATAAGTTTTTTCATTCCTCTTTGAAATAAAACCACGTAAAAATAAACCATGCAAAGGTGGTCCTTGGTTCTGATCCATAATCGCTCAGCCTATGGCTGAGTCATTTCACCAGTATGGACCTTAATTATTTTTGCAGAAACTTATAATGTTTCTCTCTATTTTCTATTTCATTGCAAATTAATTCTGATTGTGTATTACAATATTACTTGCAAACTGTAATTGAAATGAGGAAGAAAACCAATTATGAAGCATCAACTACATACACAGAACTAACATAGATTTTAATCGGGAAACCTATTTGTGAAAACTAGCATAGCCTTTGTTTGGCTCTTTCTGTGCTCAAGAATGATGACAAATATCGGCTATATACTCTTAGGCAGAGATTTTGTGTATTCTTACTCCATGGTTGTATTTTGCACATTGCAGCTACAATCTTATATAAACTTGGACCTAAAAAACTAAGAAAGTATCAGAAACATCGTCAACCTAAAAAACTCAGAAAAACTCAGAAATATCAAGAGAAATCAGTGATATTTGCAACACACTAATTAGTGCCTCAGCTAGTTTCTTTTTTCTATACACATTCAAATGTATCAACAAATATATATAAGCAACTTGGTAAGGTTTCTCTAATTTTCTGTGCTCTTTGTTTGTCCTTCATAGTTTCTTTATTTTCTTGGAACATTAATTCGAGTACATAAAATACATATATCTATTGGTATGGCTTAGTAGTTGATGGGATTATTATTCACATCTAGTGCTTACAATTTATATCAAATCTTAACTTATATTCGCAACAGCATTTAAAATAATGAGCCTTCATAGTCTTGAAGCTTGGATTCATCTCTAATGGACCCTGCTTGTCCAGTGAAGGGTAAACCACTTCTATTGAGGAAAATAAGTCTTTTCATTCCTCTTTGAAATAAAACTAGGTAAAGATAAACCATGCAGACATGGTGCTTGGTTTTGATCCATAATCACTCATCCTATGGCTAGGTCATTTCACCAGTATCGACCTTAATTATTTTTACAGTATGTTATAATGTTTCTCTATGTTTTCTATTTCATTGTAAATTAATTATGACTGTGTATTACAATATAACTTGGAAATTGTAATTGAAATGAGGAATAAAACCAATTTCGAAGCATCAATTACATACACAGAACTAACACAGATTTTACCGTGGAAACCCATTTGTGAAAACCAGCATGGCCTTTGTTTGGCTCTTTCTTTGCTCAAGAATGATGAAAAATATCTGCTATATACTCTTAGATAGAGATTTTGTGTATTGTTACTCCATGGTTGCATTTTTCATATTGCATCTGCAATCATAAACTTGGACGTACAAAACTAAGAAAGTATCAGAAACATCGTCAACCTAAAAAACTCAGAAAAATTCAGAAATATTAGGAGAAATCAATGATTTTTGCAAGACACTAATTAGTGCCTCAGCTAGTTGCTTTTTTCTCTACACATTGAAATGTATCAACAAATATATATAAGGAACTTGGTAAGGTTTCTCTAATTTTTTGTGCTCTTTGTTTGTCCTTCATAGTTTCTTTGTTTTCTTGGAACATTAATTCAAGTACATAAAATACATATATTTGTTGGTATGTCTTAGTAGTTGATGGGATTTTTATTCGCATATACTGCTTACAAATTATTCTAATTATTAACTTATATTAGCATTAGCATTTAAAATAATCATCCTTCATAGTCTTGAGGCTTGGATTAAGCTCTATTGGACCCTGCTTGTCTAGTGAAGGGTAAGCCACTTCTATTGAGGAAAAGAAGTTTTTTCATTCCTCTTTGAAATAAAACCAGGTAAAGATAAACCATGCAGAGATGCCCCGTGGTTCTGATCCATAATCGCTCGGCCTATGGCTAAGTCATTTCACTAGTATGGACCTTAATTATTTTTGTAGAAAGTTATAATGTTTCTCTTTGTTTGCTATTTCATTGGAAATTAATTCTGATTGAGTATGACAATATTGCTTGCAAACTGTAATTGAAATGAGGAAGAAAACCAATTCTTAAGCTTCAATTACATACACAGAACTAACACATATTTTACCCTAGAGACCCATTTGTGAAAACCAGCATGGCCTTTTTTGGCTCTTTCTCTACTCAAGAATGATGACAAATATTAGTTATATACTCTTAGACACATATCTTGGGTATTCTTACTCCATGGTTACATTTTGCAGATTGCATATTTGATTTGAGATAATATTTGTTCTCTGTGGATAGGGTCACACTTCGATTTGTCTTCATGATCTAGGAACATACTTCTCATCCTTACACTTTAGTTTTCGGCTTTTGTGCCATCAACTTCCAAAGCTTTCAACTACCAATCCAAATTTTCCAACCGATGTCCCAATATCCCTCTTTATTCCCACCTCTATTGGTTTCTCTTCTCTTGGAATGCATAGAGTCTCTCCCCTAGAGTGATCAACAAGATTTTAAAGATGGCAACACTTAGTAGTCCCAATCGCTGGATTTAACCCAAATGATGGGATGGCTGACAATTTAGGTCTAAGGGCATAAAACCAAGGGATGTAAAGAAACCGAAAACCCATTCATTATCCACTCCCACATAACAAACAACAAGAGACACCACAATATTTCCCCCTTACACCACCTGAATCTCATAGAAAATATTTTGATATTTCTCTCAATTAGCACAAAGAAAGGGTTTTAATCAAACATATATCAAATATCATTGAATTAACTAATAAAATTGTGAAATAACAAGAATGAACTAGAACTTGCATAAACCAAAAATATAGTCGTACCCGGGGCTAAATAATGAGCTGCATGATAGAAAACATGCCAAAAGGTGACAAAACATATGTCAAACATGCAAATTAAAAGCTGAAAATGATGACAAAATTGGGATCAATAGTAGCCCGCTAAACCCAACTTGAAGGATGGATTGTGTAACATCCCTTGCCACCTCAACCTAGAAATCACGGTGTAAGTAAACATCACTAAAGTACTGACTCTAAAACTCTGTCAAGTTGTGGTTATAATTGATAGGGTTAATGACTGAAAGCTTCGAACTACTAAAAACAACAATTGGCGACGGATCCACTAGGGGGAAGGGGCATTCATGAAAAAAGAACCTAGCAACTTGATGACTGTTATGGGTCATCAGAATACTTGTAAGTGCTAAAGAGATAGAGAGTTGTGTTTACATGACAACCCGTTGTGTATAAATCGGGGGTCATTTGAGAAAACCAAACTTTGCTTATTGAAATGAGGGGGCATGCAAATTGTCGGAGTACAATAGTTAACTCTTTTTTTTGTATGTTTATGATTCCACTATACCAAGGAAGTGGATAATTGTACTCTAAATGAACCTAAGGTTAAAGGAAGTAGGCACTTACATGTAACTATAAAGAAAAACGAGTAAAATCAATATAATCAAAATGGAAAGGTTACTAATCAAAAGGCATAAGATCTTTTGTATTAACTCTTAATAAAAAAGGAAAGGTTAATATATTAAAATATTGGAATAAAGTTAAGAAAAAGAAAAGCTCTATAGTAAAATAAAAAGTGATATCTAATTCTTATGACATTTTACTCATTAACTACTATGACCTCCTTTATATATTAAAAAAAAAAAGATAGCACATTGGGATACATTTGTAAGAGAAGCATATTGATGTGCAACCGTTATTAAAGGAAAAACCTTTAGAAGTCATAATCTTTTCCCTTCATATGATGTGGAGCATCATATTATGCCATTTATATAAAATGGGACATTATTTGGTATTATTTTAAATGTGTGAATAATGTGATAGTGCATAGTTTTCATATGAGAGCTTTATATTATCAAAAATGGGAATGTCCCACTAAAACCCAAGCGCTAACAACAATTAAAGGGGTTAAGTGCTATCATGAATTAAAAAAAAAGGTTAAGTGATATTTTGGGATATGATTGTCTTTTTAGCATCAAGGCAATACATAACAAATTGTGTATAATTATAATGAAAGGGAAATCCGTTTTGAACAAAAGTTAACTTATACTAATCCCACATGCATGGGAAGAGAAGAAATTGAGAACACTGTAACCTTTATAAGGAGGTGAAATGCAAGTTGTTTAGGGGGAAGCCTTTTGGAAATTGCCAAAACTTGCAAGGAACCACAGGCGAAGGCAAGGAGCCAAATCCAAGAGAGTGGTAAGACCTGCAGATTGCTTGTTGAATGTTTTCTTTGAATGCCTTTTCTTTTTTGTTTGGCCGCATTCTTTTTTTTTTGATATCCTTGGCGTTATGTTGATCACATTTATGCCCATCGTGATATACTGGTTCTTGCCCATGGTGTTCTAATGTTGCATGAGAAATCGTAGACTTAAAACATCATCCTGGTGGGACGTGTCTTTGCATATGTGTTTTGTTTTTTTTTGAGCTTTTGGAATGGAGTATTGTAGCTTTTGTGCCGCTGTGTTACTGATTATGAAATAGTTAGGCTAGATTCTGGATCCCCTGCGTATTGCTGAAAATGAAATAGTTAACTGTGTGCCCATCCGGCTTGCTAAGTCTATTTTTTTCCATCGTGTTACTAACTAAGAAATCGTTAGTTCGGATATGAGCTTATGCGATCCCTAACAAAACGCCGTGAATAGTAGGGATCGAGTGATAGAGGTTATATTAGCTGTATAAATGTTCGTTTGCCAAAGGTGGGGTCGCTGAGTTAGAGGAGTACTTTGTATGCTACGATATGTTGTATTATCAGTTGATTATAACTTATCCTCGATCCAGGGGTGTCCATGGTATTCTTGGATTGCTTGTTTTTTATTTTCATTGTTCCAGGTGCGTTCATTACATGAAATTTTATATCAGCTGAAGGTAAAAATCACTAATCTAGAGGCATCTTATCCTTCACTTTTTGTTTGGAATTCGGTGATCCAACCTTATTTATTACTTGAAATTTTATACCAGCTGGAGGTGAAATCGCTAACGGAGAGGCATTTATCCTCTGCACATTTGTTTTTGATTTTCACTGAATCTAGAATTTGTAAATCCATGTGCTTGTTGGTGTGATCCATAGTATAATTCTTTAAAAATTGCATAGGTCTGAGTAAGTATATTCCTTAGATCATGATGGATATGTTACATCCATTTTGAGATAGTCTGTGCACTTGTTTCTATAAAACAATAATCCCTTTAACTAATAAAGTTTCTGGAAATGGTTAATTAGCAATTCTGGAATGAAAGTATACAATGAGTTAACGGAGTTTTAAATTATGATAAATGGCACCCGATTTGGTACCAGGTTAGCATTTATGTTGATAAACATTGTGGTCGAATGTTGGAATATGTTTAGATCACTTGGGAATGGTCCCCCTTACCTTAGTGGGTTCGTCACCCAAGCTCGAGGGTGACTCTAGGCAGAATAACGCATGCCAGATAGAGTCAGTTGGTTGGGAGGAAAGTCAAAGTTGAGCTTTTAGTCGGGTCAGTCTTTTTATTTTAGAAAATGAAGATTTAAGCGTTAGTGGTTAAAATTTCTAGTAGTTTTATTAGAATGATATGCTTGTAGCAATATGTTTTCTTTTAAATAATTGAATATCCAAGTATGATGTTAATCATAATCATTGATGAATTACCTGGTTATAGCTAAGTTGTGAGTGCAAGGATGGAAAATAGCCTTCATATGATGAAAGTATGGTGGATGCCACACACACACACACACACACACACACACACATATATATCATGAATATGCAACTCAAATGCTTTAGGGATAGTTTTTATCAAATTGCAACCCTATTGTTTACTTAATAGCTGCCCCGAGATCTTCTTGACCTTTCTCCTATTACTTGTGTTTAAAGAAGTGATGAACGCTACAGGATTTGTGTTATGGATTGTATTCAGCATACTTAAAGAACATGATGCTTTAGTGTTGTTTCTTCCTAGGGTAGTTATCAGACCAATATATATCGTAATCTTTATTTTGCCGAATTTGTAAATGGAAGAGAATCTCCTAATTGCATGTGTAGAGAATTGTTGAAGGTTGGACAAATTACTTGAATCATCTTGCAGGAAAGGGGTAAGAACACGCGTATGAACTCAAGGTAAATCTAAATAAACATAAACATTTATGTGTTTTGAGTATGCTTTTTAAATACTCTGATCGTAAATAAGAATATGTACGTTGGTGATTATATTTGGTATTCCTTAAGAATGTTTAATGGTTAAGCATCATAAAAACAAGATTAATCCAATTGGTATAGCTAAATCTTTTTGTTATAAAGTACAGTTTCACTTTCCTTTTGAGTATCGATTCCAGTTCATTTGGGGAATATTACAATTTGGGTGTCCTTGTTGATGTTATCCTATGTGCTATTGGTATATTTATTTTCATGTTCTCACCGTGAGGATGTTGTAGAAAGACTTCTTATGCATAAATTGAAACTAAGGAGGATTGTTTGGGGAAGATTGTTTATCCTTATAAGACGATAGACTGTCTAACAGGGGAGAGAGGCTAGAGTTATATTTTAAAATCCCGTTGTTAAAATATGGTTCTTAGGAATCAATGGAATGGCTGATTTTTTTTGAGTGAAATGCCTGATTTGATTTTTAATGTGCTTTACTTTTCATCTCCCAATTGTCATAAGAGTAGTGGGATCATAGACTTAAATTTATAATTATTGAGGAAAAATCTCCTACCACTTCGGGGGATGTTACAGCTTGGATGGTAGCTTGATAAACCCTCATGTTCATTTGGATTTATCTTGGTGTTCACTTGGCCTTGTGTCTAATCCTTGGTTGGATAGTTTGAGAAACCCACTGTGAATGATGGCCTTGCTGGATGTGTGATAAACCCATCTGTGGCTTGACTGGTCCTTATTTTTGAGGCTGGCTTGACTATGAACAGTTTGATAAGTTGAACTGTCTACTCGCTTGGCTACATAAGCATGATAAACTAGGGTTTTTTTTAAGGATTCTAATGTTATACTTAAGTATAATATTCTGCGTGATCGTTTTGGATTGAACAAAACATGTTTATAGATAGGTAGGTGAATATTAAATATGGAACCTAAAATTAACATTGAAATGTGTAAATTTTGGTGAATAGTATGATAAAAAAACATATTTTATGTAAATATAGGCAATATTAAACACTAAATATGACCAAATAGCAAATTGAATTTTTGGAAAAAACCCAAAAAATAGACAATTGGCCAAATTTCGCCCATAAAAATTACCTTGTATAAACCCAACATTGTTGACTTGTAAGTCTGCAACTTGATAAACCCAACTTGGTGTTGACCTTGTTGGATAGTATAATAAACCCAACTTGGTGTTGGATTAACTATTTGCGTGACATGCTTTGGATATGTGGGAATCTGTTGTTCCCTAGTCCCTTGTGGAAATCATGCCCAGCTCGAGGTTGGAAGTGGTGTTGAGATATTAATGAACAAACTGGCCTATGGTTGGGTGGAATGTTGCAGTGACATAGCTAGTTGTTGAACATGTTGATCGTCCAAGATAAGTATTCTCTATTATGTACTTTCTGCAATGTATTTTTTTATGAATTGTTATGTTTATGCTGAATGTGTATGGATGATTTAAGTAGAATTTTGTTTGTGATTCTTTTATGCATTTTCATCTATATTTTTATTATATGTTCAATGCATTTTTTCCTAAGTCCAAGAAGGTTCGAAGACTAAGTAAAGGATCATAATACTTTTGATTGGGTGTCCCCTCCCCTTCAAATCTGCCTATGGAAGGCAGAAATAGGAAAGGGCAACTGAACAGGGCAAAGATATTGTAGTTCCGCAGTGAAGTGCAGAAGGGTGAAAAGTGGAAGTATGGAAGGCGGAACTGCAGATAGAGGACCTTGTCGTACATTATGTTCTGATTTTTGATTTCTGAAATTGGAAGGGTGGAAGGATGACAAGTCTCGTTGTGAAGCCCTTGAGATTTTGACTCCCAATTTTCCAGGTCATGAAGGCGAGAGCGAAAGAGTGGAAAGGACAGGTTCAGTGCATAAAAGGTGTTTTCAGTCACATAAGGGATCTGTCAAGGACAGAACAACTATTACGATGGTTTGTAATCTGAAGATGAAGGTTGAAGAGTGTGTTAACATTTTTTCCCTATTTTAGAAATGAGAACAAAGGTTCTTAAAGTAATTTTTTTTAAGTATTTGCATTATGGGGTATGGGGACATTACATTGTGGTATCAGAGCTGCTGGTTGTAGCATTGGGCTTGGATGGTCTAGAAAGAGATAAGAATACCCTTTGATAACAACATTGTAGTACACTAAATTGTGGTATCATAGCTGTGGGGTGTAGCATTGGGCTTGGATGGGCTAGAAAGAAATAAGAATACCTTATGGTACCAACATTATAGTACACTACATTGTGGTATCAGAGCCGCGGGGTAAAACATTGAACCTCGATGGGCTAGGTGACAGTAAGTAAATGGTTTTAAGTCTGAAATTTCTATGGACCTAATGAATGATGTTGTTAACACATTTTACAGAGTCATAGTGCATATTGAAAAAGTGGGTTTTTGGCTCGGCCAGGAGAACCTACGATAGGTATGGTGCTCATAATCCCTATGAGAACGAGGAATATTCTATGGGTGAAAATTTTTGAGTGGGAAATGATGATACAAAGTCCAACGAAAGTTTATTTTCACAAAAGTTAAAAGCAAATGTGCAATCTACAATTGTGGAAGCATAAACGTGGAAGGTTTTTTGAAAAAGTTAAAAGGTATCTGACAATCTGCAACCCACAATTGTGGAAGGATGAATTAGGAATGTTAATTCAAAAAATTAGAAAGGAAATCCATAATTGTAGAAGGTTTTTTGCGAAAGAATCATTGCAGAAGGTTAAATGCGGAAGGTTATTTTCGAACAAGTTAGAAGGAAACTTGCAATCCACAATTGCAGAAGGATAAATGTGGAATTTTTTTCAAAAAAGTTAGAAGGAAACCCATAATCCACAACCCGCAATTGTGGAATGATAAATGGGGAAGGTTATTTCAAAAAAATAGAAAGGAAACCCACAGTCTGCAATCCACAAGTGCAGAAAGTTAAGTTTGTGAAAGGATCATTGGAGGAGGTTGTTTGTGGAATGATCATTGCGAAAGGCTATTGTAGAATGATCATTGCGGAAAGATAAATTTTGGAAAGATCATTGTGGAAGTCTATTTGTAGAATGATCATTGCGGAAGGCTATTTACGAAATGATCATTCTAGAAAAATAAATTTCAGAAAGATGATTGCAGAAGGATCATTGCGGAAAGATAATTTCGGAAAGACTAGTAAACTTAGAAGTTCGCGAGTGACAGATAAATGAATTCGAGACTAATTTTTCATAGTCGAGTTCAATGATTGAGGAAAAGTTGAACAAACAAGTAAAGTTAAAAAGGAACAATGAAACCTGAAAATTTTAATAACGTTATGTTAAAGTTAATTGGAGAAAAAGATAATCTAATACTAAATATGACCTGTAGGCTAAGTCACACCTTGTGATATTGTTCCCTTAGCAAACATCTACAATGCAAAACTGGTAATGTAGGAGTAAATGACAAATTTTTTTAGCACAATGTAGGGACTTTAATGATTTTTTTATAGATATATATGTTATATAAATTTTTTTTATATGGAGTTTTGAGGTGTGTGGTAATCGACCGCTTTATACTTTAAGGGAGGAGATAAATCCATGCTCTAATATAATGGATATTGCTGGTGCTCCTTAGCTAGTCTTGACCTCCTCCCCTTTCATATGTCCTTATCCACTTTGTTTTTGCATGATGTGTAGGATCTACATCTTCAATTAAGTAGATGGTGCAATCTGCATTATCCTTCCATGACGACAACACACTAGAAGAAAGGAAAGGATTAATAACAAGGTTCGCATAAGTGATCAATCCTAAGAGTAGGTATAATATGCACCTCTTTCACAATATCTTTCTCAAGTAATTTTTATCTTAGCCTTTTTGCTTTCATGACATATTCCTACTAAGAAAATTGTTTAGAGTTGGGATATTGTATTTAGAGATTTTAAACTTCCTACAAAACAAGAATTCCAACCAAAGGAAGAAGAACCAAAGAATATAGATTTTGTGTTGGAAGGTGAAGAATATAACTCTATAGGGGAATACAAAGAACCTCAATTTCTATCCACCCATCCAAAGGGTTCAAGAAGATCCAAACCACTTAAAGGTATAAATAACACATATTTCTAGTAAGGAAATTTGTTTTAAAATAAAGCATCTTAGAGGAGTTAAATTCATCATCTACAATAGGTTGCTCGAGCTCTAATAAAATCTATAAAAGAAATAAGCACTCGAACATATGAACTTGAATGAAACCATGCATATTGTATAATTTTATTGTGGTCTGTAACAGTCACTAAAGACATAAGGGTGAGAGATTGAAATTATTGGGGGAATTTCAGCCACTACTAATCCAAAAACATAAATGTACTATGATCTCTATGGATTTTATAGTGGGACTCCAAAATATGGTAACAAATAAGTAATGATGGTGGTAGGCTATCATTTTTCCAAGTGTGCTCATTTTTGTTCCTTGTCACACCCTTTTACGCCATCATCAATCGGCCAAGTCCTCATGGACCAAACTTTTAACTTACATGGAATTCTCTCTTTCATTGTCTTCAATTGGGACCTCGCAATCATGATCAAATTTTGATAGTAGTTGTTTGAACTTCAAGGTACCAAGTTGAATCTAAGCACAACATATCACCCTGAAATGGATGATCAAATAGAACTGATCAACAAGTGCTTGGAAGCCATTATTTGTACACTTAATGCAATTTGATTTTACCTCAAAAGAGAGTGAAACAAGGGGAGCACAGAAGGTTAGCACATGTTTCTTCACCTTTAAACTTATAAATAAACATTACTCAGAGGTAAAATCCATTATAAATTGGCATTGGCATTCTATGGATGCTACAATACTATCCTATGCATTCAATAGGTGGCTTAGAAGCTATATCCTCTATACCAATCCACTATTCATCCCATACTTCATGTGTCTTGTCCCAAGAATGTTGTGGTATCAAAGTACCAAGTTCAGAACAGGTTACTAGAGCTTAATGAAAACGGATCCATTTGGCTCTAGAAAGAAGAAATAATACCAAAGTGCGTTAGTTACACTAGTAGACAACTTGAGAAATCCCAATCTCGAAGGTATATATGAATCTAGACGATGCTACATGGGAAATAATTGTGATTCTAAAGCAATTCCCTCACTTTTAGTCTTGAGGAAAAAAATGCTTTTAAAGGGGGAAGTTGTGCTAGGATCCTACCATAACTTCTGTACTTTAGGCTATATAGGAGTTAGTCAATTTATCTATGTGGCCGTCATCCACGAATAAAGACCCATCAGATTGTAGTGGATAGTTATTAAATGTAAAAGAGTCACCTTTACTAAATAAGCCCAACTAGGAAATTGTTACTAATTTATGGTAGGACAATAAGTAGTTAGAAATGTGCTATTGAGAATATATTCGAAGATGAAAGAGGCTGATGTAATGAAAGACATTTGTGGATCTCATGTAAGGGTGGTGATCAATGTGAACTTTTGCATACATATTTCTAATATTTTAGATTCCCACAAAACATAAGAAACAATCAAAATAAACAAATAAACAAATTTCACATTAAGAAGATTTAACTTGATATGTGATCCTTAATTATGAGGTGATATGTCAACCCTAGATGGAAATGATTGACCAATGGATTTTGTCACCAATTATATAGGTATTGAGTGCATGTCCAACTATTTGTAACTCATAAGAAAATAATGAAATTAAACAACAAAATAGGACAATACTATAGATAAACATTATGGTGCCTTAAGAATATTCAATATTCATCACTTTGATAGGGAATTGCCTGCTAACAATATAAGGATATGCTTTAAAACAAGGTCATCTTTCCCAAATATATTTATCCTTCTATTTTTTGGTTCATTTAATTTTTTTTAAATATATTTTTAAGATTTGACCTTTTAGTGGGTTGGAAGGTTTAGGTTATTTATATTTCATATCAACAAATTCCTCTCTATATGATAGTTCTATGATATATTTATTAATACATATTACTTTCTTATTTATTATATAAATATATAAGATTTAGATTTTACAAGTTCTTTTAAGAAAACTATCACATAATATACTCATATAATTATGGTTTTAGGTTCAAATGTTAACCATTCGCCACCAAACCATTAATGTATGAAATCAATTTAATACTTTAATTCATTTAGGGTTAGAAATATTTTCATGTTATTAATAAAAATATTATAATATATAGTGTAGATTACTAACAACTAAGTTCCCCATTAGCAAGAAAACATCCCAACCAATGAGTGGGAAATTTCATATATACTATGGAGTAAGTAAATATTTATTCTCAATGTCTTTTGAACTTCTTGTTAGATATCATGAGCTTAAAACCTAGTGATTGTGATGAAAATTGTTGTTTCATGTTAGGTTCTCACTTTTTAAAAGGAAAGGGGGCATACTTATGGTCATTGAATGTTGGGTTTGATCATTAATTATTGATGCAAGAATGTATTTTCTATAAGTTTATGAGTGTATTATGGGATTTTGATACAAGTGTGATATAAATAAGTGTAGTGAAGGTGAGTGTTGTATAAATGAGTGGAATATAACTTGATGTGTGCCTAATATGAGTGGTACATATGGGCATGACAGTAATGAAAATGATAATGCATGATTGTAATATTGTTATCGTGGCATGGGAATTCAATAGGAGCTAATGTGTGATAGGAAGAATGAAAGCTATCATGCATAAAAGGAATGTGCATGAAAGTGACAAGTGCAATTTAGTCACGTGATGGTAAGTATAATGTGTGCACATGGAAATCACTATGAGTGGGAAAGGAAATGAACACACATGATTGGGAAAGAGTTTCAAAGGAATCCAAGGGATAGTTTGGGTGTAAGACGGGTTCAAGAGAACAAGAGGCTAGGAACATTAGTTCATGTGGATAGAGAAGAAGCAAAAATGGATTGATGAACATCAAGCTCAAATAGGTCAACCAACAAGTGTAATATAGGTCAACCAACAACTATAACATAATGGGTTTGAAGAAGGAATATAATCTAGGGCCACCAAGATTTTAACCCTGCTCAAAGTTAACAAAGGTTGTCTTTCCTATGATACCTGATTGAGAACAAGGATCCACTAGCTTTGAATGGAGAAATGACCAACAATTTATTTGTTTCAGCACCAACATCTAAGGATCCTTAAATTTTTTTTTGTTGAGATGCCAAATCGGAGGATCAACGTGAAAGGGTATACTATAGGGGAGTTTATCACATACTAAAAAATTGTGTTTGTTTATAAGGAATGACCAAGGAACAAAATATGTCCCGTTAGAAATGTAATGACATGGCTACTTGTCAGATTTATTGGGCTTGAGAGAGGATGTTTGACCAATGCCTAAACTTAGATGATAGTTTCTGTAATGGACATGGATGGGGGAAATCCATCTAGATTAGATGGATTCATATCTAATATTTACAAAGGAAGATAGGATTTTGTTTCCTCAAGCCTATTATAGTTGTACAAGGAAGCCTCTTGAAAGAAATCATTGCGGACCAACTGTTTTCTTCCACCAACTTTTCATGGGCTTTTCCTTCTAAGAAGCAACTCTCATAGGATCCACATACTTTATTTATTTTTCCAACCAAATGCAACCCTAATATTTTAAAGTTCCCTTAAAAATTATAGGGACCAGATCAACAATGTATTGCAAATCATTGGACTACCAGTATATCATCAAAACGATCTACATCATGCAATGTAGGAAAATCATGACAAGTGTTATATACCCAAGAAAATGGGTCCTACTGAGGATAAGTAATTTTACAAGTTTGAAGGAAACCATCGAAGAAATAAGTAATTGCATTGAAGATAATGAAAAGCATGTGCTCTTGAGGGTCATAGGGAAAGAATACAATTTTGAAAGAAACCATTGAAGAAATATGTAGTTACATTGAAGATAATGAAAAACACATGCCCTTGAAGGTCATAGGGAAAGAATACAATTTTGATGTTGATGATATTGAAAAACCACACATTATTGTTGTGGTACCCCAAGTGCAGTTGTGCAGAAGTCTGAATTCAACATACTTTGAGAAGTCCAACATTAAAACACTGAAGCGAAGTCAGCGGAAGTAAGCGTCAGTGCTTAAGAAAGATTCTCCACATAAATGGTTTGATTCGGTAGAGGTGCTCTATCAGACACCAATTTCAATAGAGAAAGTCCGACAATGTATCGAATTTGTTGAAATCCTCCGATGAACCATCCTATTTTTTATAACAGAGGTAGGGTTCCTCTAATTTGTTGAGATCCTCCAATGAACCATCCCAGGCAAAGAAATGCCAACTAAAATCTTTAAACGGTTCTTCATACACAGCAGGTCTAATATCTGTTTGCGGCAGCCGCACTTCATGCAGTAAACGGTCACTGCTTCGGACGGCATCGACTTTTGTGAAACCGAGAGATTTGTCATTTGGAAAATCTTGAAAAGTGTAAGATAACACAATAATCTTATTCAAATTTGCAGGCGTCCAATTTGCGCGCAATACATTGTCATGGAGATAAAAGGGGCAGTTAGGCATGAAGAATATAGTGGGTCTGTGCACTGTTCGTTTGCCAAATTCATTATCATGAAGAACCGTGCAGCCGAGTTCATTTATAGCCGTTCGCTCTATTGTGGACAGAAGTGGATC
>LPNX011160953.1:518162-542953 GCA_001517045.1 Pseudotsuga menziesii | reverse complement strand
TTTCCATTAATCCTTTTACCGTTTTATCAATTGCTGGTTTAAGTTTCGCCCACATTTTAGGGTTATCAGTTGCTTCACAATAATCTTTGCGGCATCTCTCAAGCTCATAAAATACACTATGAGGGAGCTGTAATGACGCGGTTATCTGCTTAACTTTCAGATCAATTTCTGTATCAGAAGCGTTCTTCATAATTTCGTATTTGAGAAACTGCAAACTTTAAATTTTTTATTTATAGTGCAAACTGTTTACTTAAAGTGGGAATGTTGATGAGATGTAAAAAGAATGTTTTATGTTTTTAATTTGTAGTAGTTGGAAAACATATTTTAAACTAATTTGAGTCGACATGTTATTGTTTATAACAGTTTTTCTTTTTCTTTTTTAAGTACACCTCTCACCTTTGAGATAATATTTTAAAGTTAATTTGAGTGACATGTTATTGTTTATAACATTTTTATTTTTATTTTTATAAAAGAGAGGTGTCACCTCTAGGATAAGCATGGAAGGACTTACACATCTTTCCCTACTTTGTTATCCAAGTTTGGATTAAGGGGGTGTTAGAATTATTTAATAATGCTCTCTTGTCCACCTTATTCATTTAGTCACTTTCCTAGTTTAAGATGATGTTATCACTTTCCTACTTTTATGCACTTGTTATATGGGGCCCACTAGCCACTTGATGGGCCATCATTGGTGAGTTTAGGACCTATGGAGACCAATCCCTAGATTTTAGGAGGCTAGTTAGTGTTGTACGAGTCAATTTGAGTTAGCCAAGACTCTTAATGCGCCATTTTTGCATGGGATTTGCATGACATAAGGATAAATGAGCTCATGGAGACCTCCCAACTGAGTTAATTGATTATTAACTTAGTTAATTGATTGTTAAGCAATTGAGTTGTCCATAGTTGCACTAGTGATGTCTACACTCATGATATTTCATAAGTTAATCATGTTTACAGTTAGGGATTCGAATCCTCCTGGGTTATTTCAATTTCCTCCATTGTATTTGTATTGTTCATACACAAATTAATGATAAGGGTTGCTAGTTTAATGTTGCCAATTGGTGTTTCTTCCATGATTAATTTCATAGTGCATTTTTGCCAATTTTTACACTATAATTCATCTTTCTTCCTAATTCTTTAACTCTAAGGTATGCTATCATTCTTTTATAGGCGATATGGATTCATGACCAAGCTTCCTTGACCAATGAGCCCTCATGAGCTGAACAAAAACTTGTTTGCTTTCTCCTCCTTACTTTCCTTCATTCCCAACTCACATGCCTTTTCTCCCTTTCAAAATTATGCCCTCTTTGTATCCTACATTTTAGACTACCACGCCTTCTCTCTTTGGAAATTACTCCCTCCTTGCTTTCCTAAAGTTTCTTGCTTTTCATGCTAACAAATTTTTCTGCACTTGTCTACTTTGTACTTGCTTTTATGATTGACGGCTTTATGTTGCTTTCTTTCTTTTTCTTGGATTCCTCGATCTTGCTTGATTTTCTGCTAGTTTCCATTCAGGATAATAAATATGCAATAAGAAATATATGAGAAGGTTCAATTATAGTGAGAATGTGAATGTGAGTGAAGAGATGAAAATGCAAGGACAAATAAACTTAGTCCGCATTTATGTCAAGCGTGGCAATTTACAATTTTGTAATGCTCAAGAATAGTAATGGCAACAATAGGGCCAATTCCATCCTCCTTGACTATCGGAGAGAGGAATATTGTGCAAATATATGTTGGCATTGCAAGGAATTTACTCAGTTGGGTGTAGCAAGCATGAGAGATGCTTTCCTAGGAAATTTTATCTACCCTAAGACATGGCATGAGACTAAGAGCCACTATGTCAAGGGGACTCTATATTCAACACCATAAGAAGTCTGCAATATTAGTGATATGTTCCACATTACAGCTATTATTATGAATGCTTGCATTAACTTAACATTCACCATGATCACGAATTCTCCAACACTTCTAGAGGGAGATATATCTTTTCCATTAATCAATTGCTCCTTTAAGTTTCGCCCACATCTTAGGGTTATCCATTTCTCAGAATAATCTCCATGTCATCTATCATCCCTCGGGAGCTCCAATGACACAATTATTTCCTTAACTTTTAGATCAATTTCTTCATCATAAGCGTTCTTCATATCTGGGGCTTCAAATTATTCAGTCAATAATTATTTTGGGGTGGACAAGCATTTATGCTTTTTCATATTGCATAAGTGTCACTCTATGGCAGTCTTTACAAATGAAAAAAATAAGGAACTATTAGAAAAAAAAATAAAAAATAATTGATGCGATAATTCGTAACTCATCTAGGGATAACTCTTAAATGATGCGTCCACAACTTGCTGTTTATGAGAGATAATTCATTTAACAAGAACCAACATAGTTCCATCTTAAAAGGGATCTACCAAGACCCTAAATGGATCAAATCTCTCGACCTGGAAATCCTTTTTTTATAGTGGAAATGTCGATGAAATGTGAAAAGAATGTTTATGGTTTTAATTTGTAGTCTTATATATGTGGTTGTAAAAAATATTTTAAATCTAATTTAAGATGGGACGTTATTTTTTATAACATTTTATTATTTTTTATAAAGGACACATGTCATCTCTAGGATGATCACACAAGGACTTACACATATCGCCTTACTAGGGTATAGAATGTGCCTCTTAGGTTGTCAAGGACCAGGATGTCCAAGTTTGGATTAAGGGAGGGTGTTACAATTTTTTGATAATCCTCCCTCCTCCACCATGTTCGATTAGTCACTTCCCTAGTTTCGGATGATGTTATCGCTTTTCTAGTTGTGTGCATATGTTATATGGGGCCCACTACCCACTTGATGTGCCCTCATTAATGAGTTTAGGACCTATGATACCAATCCCTATATTTTAAGATGCCACTGAGAGTTGTTGGAGTCTCACCTTTAGTTCACCTTCATCTAAGTGAAGCTAGCTTTGATGGTCACTTTCAGTTAGCTAAGTCTCCTAATATGCCACTTTTGCATGGGATTTGCATGATTTAAGGATAAATGTTCCCATGTACACCTACCAACTCAGGTAATTGATTATGTTGTCCATAGTTGCACTAGTGGTGTCTACAACGATGATATTTCCTAAGTTAGTCACGTCTACATTCAAGGATTGAAATCCTCCTAGGTTATTTCAATTTCCTCCATTATATTATGTATTGTTCATACACAGATTAATGATGAGGGTTACTACTTTATTGTTTCCAATTGGTGTTTCTTCCATAATTAATTTCACAATGCATTTTTGGCGATTTTTACACTATAATTCATCTTTCTTCCTTATTCTTTCACTGTAAGGTATTCTCCATCCCAATAATCTCCTTTGGTTCATAATTTCACAACGCTATAATTCTTTTATAGTCGATATGGATTCATGACCAAGATTTCTTAACCAATGAGCCCTCACGAGCTGAATGGAAACTTGCTTTCTTTCTCCTCCTTATTTTCCTGCCTTCCCAACTCACATGCCTTTTCATCCTTTAGAATTTGTGCCCACTTTGTTTCCTACTTTTCATAGTACCATTCCTTCTTTCTTTTGGAAATTTCACTATCCTTTCTTTCCTAAAGTTTCATATTTTTCATGCTAACAAACTTTCATGCACTTATGTGCTTTGTACTTGCTTTTCTGACTAACTTCTTTATGTTGTTTTATATCTTTTTCCTGGATGTTTTGATCTGGCTTGATTTTATCTTGGTTTCCATTTAGGATAATAAATACACAATCAGAAATAGATGAGAAGATTCAATAACAGTGAGAACGTGAATGTGGGTAAAGAGGTGAAAATGCAGGGAAAAAGAAACTTACCTGAAAATTTTTGTCTAGCATGGCAATTGATAATTTTGCAATGCTTAACAATAGTAATGGTGATAGCAGATCTCATTCCATCCTCCTTGACTATGGGAGAAAGGAATACTATCCAAATACATGTTGACATTGCTAGGAATTTACTCACTTGGGTGTAGCAAGAAAGAGGGACGCTTTCCTAGACATTTTTATCTGCCCCAAGACATGGCATGAGACTGAAAGCCACTATTTCAAGGAGGATATTCCCACAATATTCAACGACATAAGAGGTGTACAATATTAATGAGAAATTCCACATTGAAATTATTTGTATCAATGCGTGTATTGATTTAACATTCTCCATGATCACAAAGGAAATTTTATAACTTTCTCTCTTAATAACAATAACACTAACACTAATGAAGATCAACAATACAAGTCAAGTGATGTTACAACATAAACATATATCTTCTTATGGTTGGGGGTTCTCTTCCATGGAATCTTTAACTTGTGAACACGGATAATCTAGAGAGTAGATATACTATTTGTAGTAGAATGAGAGTGTACTCACTCTAAACAACATGTAAATATCGAATGAGTTAATAAAATAGGAAGCACCCACTAAACGGTGGATATTTTGAATATTGACCACCGAATGAATGAGATTCTTTGATATCTGAATAAAAAGGATGCACACTTATGTTATAAGGGTGTGAAATTATGTTATTGTAACAGACCCATGTCAACAAGGGAAAAAATTTTGTTTTCTTTTAAAATACTATCTTTTTAACAACCATCCTCAATTAGATATATCACAATGGAAAATACAACTAAAAATATATTGTGAACGGATCACTGAAACGTCATGATTCAAATGGTGTTAACTCGATCATTTTAGATTCTTTATAATATTATTGTTGATGTGTGATTAACATGTTAGGTAGGCACCTTATTCCATAATTTCAACTTTTACCCCTACCCAAATCAACTGTCTACTAGGTTATAAAAAATTAAACAATCGTCACATAATTAGGCCATCAATGATATCAAAATTTCCTATTATAACAACTTATAGCTTGGATACAATTGCATAAACTATTCCTACCTCAATATCATTCCTTAATAGAGCTTAGTCTTGCCCTGGAAGCCTTACTTGGTAATATGATATTCTTGCCCGTGTGAATTATAATGAAACAAAACTTCACCATCGAACCATACACATGATGCATTGTAGTTTTTTGTTTTTAAACACATATGTTTTTCTCTCAACAACGGAACGCTTATAATCAGCCTCAAATTATCATTTTTATAACGTACCTATTTAAACACATTTCAACATATACTACATTAAACTCTTAGACTATGTGCCTCTAAGTGATTTACAATTAACTATTTAAATCATCAATCTATAACCATGATGTGTCTATTGTCAAAGGTGTAGAGTTATAACATTACCATCCCATTTAAGCAAAGGTGTTCTAAATTAAGGACTCTTCATTTTTGTCTATAACTAATGAACCATAAGAGGTATGCCCTTATTTGTATCCATTTGTAATCTTCAATCATCCATATATTAGTCATGATCAAGAGCATAACTTAATTTGAATTCTAATAATTTATTGTTCATAACCTTTAAACAATACTACTGTGCGGACAAGAAATTCATAGTGCTTTTAAACAATACTAGTGTGCATATCAGAAATCATTACTATACCAATAACTTTTCATGATTATCATTATGCAGTGTTTAATTAATTGACAAGGTTGTGCAACATAAGAGAAATGTATGAAAATCAATACAAGGAAGATACAACATTTAAACACAAGACAAGAGGGACGCCAATGTATGTGTTTTGCCCAAATCCTTGGGCAACATCCACCAAACTATCACATCCTGTGAATTTTTTTTTAATTAAAGGATTACAATCCGCAACAAAAAAACTCTTTCCATACATTTCTGTTATATCTCAAGAGACTCCTTCTTCACAGAGTACTTTATAAGATGTTGGAACACTATTGTTGTTTGTAATCCTATGATTTTACTCTCATGAACATCTATCATTTTTTTCTAAAGAACCTCTTCTAAAACAAACTAGGAGTCATCATTACTCCATAAACATACCCAATCTACAAACATCGGGTCTATACAATACATGCAAGGAAATAAATGCTCAAGACTAAACTATCAGATTCACCAACTCACCTGGATTCATATTGACTCAAATAATCAGTTTTTAAATAACTATAAGGTTTAGCTTATATATGTGTCTCAAAGTCCGATCTACAAACAATCAGGACGGTGTGCCCCTGCTAATGCATGCTCTAGATCGGAATCAACATAATACAAGGGTCTAACATCCTAAAAAAAAGAAACATACATCAAATACCGCTAAGGAAGTTTTCATAAAAACACGTATATAGGCTATCGACCTATAAATGTAGGTATGAAATTTCGAATTCGTTCAAACACGACTTGAGTCACATTAACGCCCATTGATTTAATAGATTCTGATCTAGATAATAAGGCAGAGGTTACATAAAAAAATTCATATCCAAGTAGAATACAATAAAGACATCATTGTACTAGATAGAGTTCATAACTATAAAACCAATGGAAGTTAGCAATGTTTTCTTATCTAAGAGGATATGATGTATACACAGTTCTATCAGGTTTGTACTCAAACGATAGTTATAAATAATTTCATATCAAGTCGGAGTACAAACTCTATCATATCGACGCCAGGGTATATATTTTTTTATTCAGATCTATATAATCTGAAGTTATAAATAGTTTCATACCTCAAAGGAACACGATATAAAAAGCACTGTACTTTATAATTTATAACTATAAAACCAAAGAACTTAGCCATGATTTCCAATCTGAAAGGATACGATATAGACACTGTATGTAATAGATCTATGCATAATGGTAGTTATAGATATTTGCATATCCAAAGGGGAATATGATCTCTGTCATATCAATGCCATGGTAATTTACAAATCTAGATCTATAAAACTCGACCTAAAATCCAAATGAAATTTATAAATAAAATCATATCTTAAGGGATACGATCTCTGTCATATCAACGCCGGGGTAATCTACAAAACAACTAGAATTTATTGATTTGCAAGATGGAGCATAAGTAGTTACGATCCAACTGCTCCAAATACATTCATATCAATACTTTCATATCAACGCCAGGGTAATCTACAAAACAACCAGACTTTATTGATTTGCAAGATGGAGCATAAGTAGTTACGATTCAAGTGCTCCAAATACATTCATATCAATACTGGCAGAGGTAATTAATTTTCCACAAGGACTACCAAAATACTACGAGGATGAATACTAGCCGAGTAGTATGGACGCCTTGTATTTAGTGACCTCACATCTATAAAACAAGGCTATGTTTATTTTAATTATTTACATAAGAATTAAAAACTAGAGCAAACCATTCCAAGACACATTTCCAATAGCGAGCTAACCCTACCAATATTTGAGTTCATAATCCACTGGTAGACAAGCCTTCAATGCACATAAGGGTGGGTTCAAAGTCAGATTTAAAAGGAGGTAGCTACTAGGCCTTAGTTCCAATACGTAACTCTGTGTGTGATACTAGAGTTTGGAACAAAACAACTAAAATTTGGCTTGCAACAAGTTCTAGTAGTCGAAGATGACTCGCAAGTATGGATCCTTCAATGCTTCAACTAAAGCAGAAAAAGGATCTAGTTTTATAAGTCGGATTATACCAATTATACAAAACAGGTTGGCCCATCATAAAGAGTACTTCAAACAGAATAAAAATTCGATTTTGGAGATTTATAAGGAGATAGATCCTACTAGATCTGTTGCTTAAGCCTCATGCAGTCCCTACATAATATCTGTGCATGGTTACATGCTTAGATCTAACCTTGAGATTCCATTCATATAAGAGTTTCCATACCTTGGAATGCCGTTATGATTGATCACTGCCAAATCGACAATGCAGTTAAGGTGTAGAAGTCCTTCCATTCTTTGCTACAATTTTCTAGTATGTGCAACTGTGATCAAGTAGAACAGACTGGCACAAGAATGCTTCTAGTTTAAAACCTCGAACTCTTGCTAAATTTCTTGATCGTTCCTCCCCCCCCCTCCCCCCGAATTTGAGAGAGAGAGAGAGAGTTCCTCGCTTTACTAACGCATTCTTTCTTTTTAACTATCGTAGGAAAAATATCCACCCCCCGATCCTCCCTCCTTAATAAACGTTAAAAGGCAAAGGATATGCCATCCCATCTTCCACGTGGAACCCATGCCTCAAAATTATCCTCGATCATGATCTTCCTCTTGCTTTGGATTTTGATTCCTTTCTTTTTCTGAAAAATACTAAAACTAAGTTTAGTTCCTATAAGTTGCTAGATGCTTATTTGGAAGTAAAATAAGCCCCCCGCTCTCCTAAGCCCCATCTTCTTTGGTATAACCTTCTTTGTTTAAAATTTTACTAACATCCTTATTAAAGGGTGTGCTTCAATGCCATAACATAATATGTATATAAACCTTTCCTATCAAGGTAAGAAAAATATCACTATCACCCTTCAATATATATATAATATATATAGTGAATAGTTCCATATAATACTCCTTATATGTCCCCAATATTTTAATCGAGGTATAATGGTATGTATATGATGGAATTTTAAGGTGACTATAACATATAGTTCCTGCATAATAATATTTTCTTTTTCTAACATTATAGGTAACTTGTTGATCCTTTTGTCGAGGTTAATATGGTTGTAACCTCTTATACCATGGCTTATTTATGTTTGAATACTAATAATTAGGCTATATTATTTACTTGGCTAAATATTGGAGAAAATAAGAATCTCTATAGGATGCCATAGTCAAGACGATGCTAAGACTACGATATCGAAATCAGGGCTCCCTAACCATTCCCTTTCGGCCTTGGGGTTCTATTGCCCATCGAGAAGTTGTGTCCCTGTCTTAAGTCCCCTAAGTCTACAACTTAGATCATATTAATTGCAATGTTTTACTGGTGGGGCCTTGGCCTTGATCTCCTCACCAGAAAAGAAATACAATGTTCAATCATAATTTACCAAACATTTATGGTATAGAAGAGGGATATCACATCCTTTCCCCCTTAAAAACAACACCTTCCTTGGTGTTCTTGTTTTGCAACAATTTTTCTTCACCTCTTGGGTCATCATCTCTTGCTTTGTATCTTTCTATTCTAGTCGTCGTAGATCTTTGTTGATATTTGTAAGTTGTTATTGTTCAGAACCTATAGTTTCTTGTAACAAGATCAGGTCTATCCCATAATTCATTCAGTCAAACAAGTCAAAATTCCATAATTTAACTTAAACCATAAACAACTGGTCCTTTTACAACATCATATTTGTGAATTATGGAATCATCTTCTAGTCTTTAATTGTATTTTTATCATCATAATACATAATTATTTCTCAATAATGTAATCGATTCATAAATAATCCACTTTGACACTTATCTAGTCGTTCACCTAAGGTAAACATTTCTTTCACATTTACACATTAAGACATGTAACCATCTAATGACTTGGAAAATCTGTTAACACATCTTTCATTTCGTTATTTTTTAAACTCTTCCATGAGTTCTTTTAACAATTTGTCTGGACTTACATCTACTTCTGAGGTTACTCCCCCTTTTGATCAATAGTCAAAAGTTTTCTCCTTAGTAACATCAAATGGCGTCCTGGGTTCCAGATGTAGAGCTTTTCCTAGGTCTTAATATTGATATCATAACTCTTACATGGTTCCCCTAAAGCCTCCTCACTTGAGTCCAGGAATTCCTTTCTAGCCCAAAGAAGGGTAGAGTTAGATCATCAATTTTTCTTTCCACTTTAGATGCCTAACACCAATGTGCTCACATGGCAACCATTTTCCTAACACCATTGTTCTCCCACAGCATGTATGCCTAACACCAATGTGCTCACATGGCAATCACTTGCCTAACACCATTGTGCTCCCGCAACATGTATTTTCCATATTTATTTTTTATGTTAATTACAACCTTTGACTATTTGTGACACACATTCTTGGGTGTTTAACATGACTTCACTGTCATTGTCCTAATTCATGACATTGGCTTCATGGTAAACATTTATCGATAAACATATTTTTCATTCAACATTTCCTAAATTGTAGTGATTGTACCCTTGCCATCATTCATGGTTCATACAATATTATCATTCATTCAAAATAAGCCACAACTTATTTACAAGTGGATTTAAAATCCATGTCTTACGTTGATCATGAGATGGTCACAATTATAGTAAAGCCCTGCAATGTTAGTACATAACACCACAATCCACAGTTAATCCTTGGTTCATAAAAACCTTGAAATACAAAATTATAATAAGATAAAAAAACCAAACAACACTTGTTCTTGAGTGGTTTAGCTCCCTTATTTAAGCCAATGATTTTTTTGAAACAAATAGTCCATTTCAATTGGTGGTGTTCCATGCATATGCCTGCAAGTTAGTCCATAACATTATGCGTCATTCATTCAAGTATCATTTTCAAATATTAATAGCAACTTCTCAAAACTCAGACATTAGATATGCAACTTGATCATTAAAGAAGAGACTTAAATATCGAACTATAATGATTTCAAAGTAAATATCTAACTCTATCCTTTGGCATTCAATCAAAACGATTCAGCTAGCAAAATAATTCAGAGATGATATTTTCCCTTTAGATCCATTCAATCTAAATCATGCGTTAAGCACATGCCTCATATAAATGTCATCAAAATTTTGTTAGATATATCCCAAACCCAAATCTATGCATTAGCAGAGTTTGGAAACCCTGACACATTATCAGGCCTAAGGCAAGTCCAATGCTTTACCATCAATTTCAATGGCAATGCTTATTAGATCTATTCAAGCCAACACAATGCACTGCAAATATTGAGCATCAAACGTTATCAGATCTAAAGTATATAATTCATAACCAAATCGTGGTATCAAATTCATACGCTCTAATCCAAAAGGAATATACAAGCATCGAATCTATATATGAGTTAGATAGAAGGAAATTAAACAATTACGTGTATCAAGAATTTGTAAACCATTATTGACAATTGACCAATCATAGCGATCTACTTGAAGCAGTGGACAAGTAATAAAATTTAATTTATACCTGTTGGCTCTCCCCTGCAAAACTAGAGGTAATTACGAGTAACATCTACACACGTGCAAACAGATTTATGTATGAAATGTTACAAAATTCTGATTACATAAGTGTTATTTACGATAGCAAACCATTCACACATCTGTGCCATCCATACAAGGTTGATCTATTCCAAATCGATTTTGTCTTTGCAAAACTCAAAACAAAGACGGTATTTTCATTTGGATATCATACTCCTAAAACCGTATGTCAACTAGGAACATAGTATGCAGAGTATAGAGTGTTAAACAATGCAAATCTCTTATTCATACATCAGATTTGATCACCAATTTTAAATACATGACAAGAAATCAAACCAAATATTCGATATATAAAAATGTCAAATCCTTTTATGCACAAAATAATTATAGAACGGAAAAATACTGCTCAGTTAAGTACTCTTCAAAAGCCGATCACAAGCTAGCATAAAACACTCTTGGCTGAAAGAAAAATAAGATTTACACTGGATGTTCTTTGAAAAGAACAAATAAATTATCGCGAAAATATATCGCATAGAGGGATCACCCCTGCTTAAGGATACCAACACCAAATCTGAAATAGTAATCATTTTCAGAAAAAGGGAAGTATTATTACCAATTTACAGAACTTGCAAATATTTTAATGTTTCACTTCCTAAATTCCCCACAATGATCGCTTTCTGGTCTGTTGAGTATCCTCCCTTCTTTGAATTTAAAACCCCAACACAAATATTTCCCGATTCGTTTCTCCCTGTCCATCATTTCCATGCATCCACAAAAGTCATTTCATTGGTTAGTCTTAACATCTTTTTCTTTCTAATTCATGTTGAGCCCAAATAGGCCCGAGTGCTGTTACTTTCATGCTCTAATACCATATGTAACAAACCTAGGTCAACAAGAGTGAAAATTTTTTTTTTTTTTAAAGACTAAGTATCATTTTAACAACCATCCTCAATTAGATATATCACAATGGAAGGTACAACTAAAAATATATTGTGAACCGATCACTGAAACGTCATGAATCAAATGGTGTTAACTAGATCATTTGAGATTCTTTACAATCTTAATGTTGATGTGTGATTAACACGTTAGGTACGGACCTTATTCAATAATTTCAACTTTTACCCCTACCCAAATCAACCGTCTACCATGTTAAAAAAAAACAATCATCACCTAATTAGGCCATCAATGATATCAAAATTTCCTATTATAACAATTTATACCTTCGATACAATTACATAAACTATTCCTACCTCAATATAATTCCTTAATAAAGCTTAGTCTTTCCCTAAAATCCTTACTTGGTAATATAATATTCTTGCCCGTGTGAATTATAATGAAACAAAACTTCACCTTCGAACCATACACATGATGCATTGTAGTTTTTTTTTTAAACACACATGTTTCCCTCTCAATAGCGAAAATCTTATAATCAGCCTCAAATTATCTTTTTTATAACATACCCATTTAAACACATTTCAACATATACTGTACTGAACTATTACACTATGTGACTCTAAGTGATTTACAATTAACTATTTAAATTGTCAACAGTGAAGAGTTATATCATTACCATCCCATTTAAGGAAAGGTGTTATAAATTAAGGACTCTTCATTTTTGTCTCTAACTAATGAACCATAAGAGGTATACCCTTATTCATATCCATTTGTAATCTTCAATCATCCATATATTAGTCATGATTAAGACCATAACTTAATTTGAATTCCAATAATTTATTGTTCATAACCTTAAGAGGTGTAGTCCACAAAAATGTCATCTTCATAGTGCCTTTGAACAATACTAGTGTGTGGAAAAGAAATTCATAGTGCTTTTAAACAATACTAGTGTGCAAATCAGAAATCATTTTTATACAAATAACTTTCCATGATTATCATTATGCAGTGTTTAATTAATTCACAATGTTGCACAACATAAGGGAAAAGTACGCAAAACAATACAAGGAAGATACAACATTTAAGCACAAGACAAAAGGGATGCCAATGTACGTGGTTTGCCCAAATCCCTCGGCTATGTCTACCAAACTGTCACATCCTATGACATTTTTTTTAATTAAAGGATTACAATCCACAACAACATAACTCTTGCCATACATTTCTGTTATATCTCAAGAGACACCCTCTTCACAGAGTACTTTCTAAGATGTTGGAACACGATTGTTGTTTGTAATCCTATCATTTTACTCTCATGAACATCTATCATTGTGTTCTAAAGAACCTCTTCTAAAACAAACTAGGAGTCATTATTACTCCAGAAACATACCCAATCTACAAATGTTTGGTCTATACAATACATGGAAGGAAATAAATGCTGAAGACTAAAATATAAGACTCACCAGCTAACCTGGATTCATATTGACTCAAATAATCAGTTTTTAAATACTTATGATTTTTAGCTTATGTATGTGTCTTAGAGTTGGATCTACAAATGATTAGGATTGTTTTCGCCTACTAACGCATGCTTCAGATCAGAATCAACATAATACAAGGGTCTAACATCCTAAAGAAAAGAAACATACCTCAAATACCACTAAGGAGGATTTCATAAAAACACATATACACGTTATCGACCGATAAATGTAGGTATGAAATTTCAGATTCGTTCAAATGCAACTTGAGTCATATTAACACCCATCGATAGATTCTGATATAGAAAAAGAAGGAAGAGGTTCCATAAAAAAAATTGTATCCAAGTAGAATGCAGTAAAGACATCATCGTACTTGATAGATTTCATAACTATAAAACCAATGGAAGTCAACAGTGATTTCGTGTCTAAGAGAATACGATATATACACCATTGTATTAGGTCTGTACTCAAATGGTAGTTATAGATAATTCTATATCAAGCCGGAGTAAGAACTTTGTCATATCGATGCCAAGGTATATTTTTGATTCAAATCTATATAATATGAAGTTATAAATAGTTTCATACTTCAAAAAAACATGATATAAACATCACTGTACTTTCTAATTTATAACTATAAAACTAGAGAAGTTATCCAAGATTTTGGATCTGAAAGGATATGATATCGACACTGTATGTAATAGATCTATACACAATGGTAGTTATAGATATTTTTATATCCAATGGGGAATACGATCTCTATCGTATCAATGCCATGGTCATTTACAGACCCAGATCTTTAAAAATCACCTTAAAATCCAAATGAAATTTAGGAATAAAATCATATCTGACAGGATACGATCTCTATCGTATCA
Source organism: Pseudotsuga menziesii (assembly GCA_001517045.1). Lineage (NCBI taxonomy): Eukaryota > Viridiplantae > Streptophyta > Pinopsida > Pinales > Pinaceae > Pseudotsuga > Pseudotsuga menziesii. The sequence continues at coordinate 528,716 of LPNX011160953.1, read as the reverse complement.
ACGCCACGGTAATCTACAAAACAACCAGACTTTATCAATCTGCAAGATGGAGGATAAGAAGTTACGATCCAACTGTTCTGAGTACATTGATATCAATACCGAAAGAGGTAATTAATTTTCCATAAGGACTACTAAAATCCTACCAGGATAAATACTATCTGGGTACTATGGCCGCCTTGTATTTAGTGAGCTCAGATCTATAAAACAAGGCTTGGTTTATTTTAATTATTCACATAAGAATTAAAAACTAGATCAAACCATTCTAATACACATAGCCAACAGAGAGCAGACCCTACCAATATCTGATGTAATTCCCCCACACGACCCCCATCATAAAATACAAAGTTTGGTAAAAGGGCGTCCAAGTGAGTACTCGATAAAAGATCACTATGTGTCGTGGGTACACTTGTGAAATACTGAAAGAATGAAAAATTGTGGTTACATACTAACACGACGAATTTTTTTTTTTGTCTGAATATGAGTCCATTGAGGAGCAATGAGACCACGCAAATTGTTGGAGTTTGGTAATCTCTTTATTAAATTTATGCGACCATTTCCACTATGCCAAGCGAGTTGGTATTGGCAATCTAGGTGTACAAAAGGATAGGGGAATTATATCTATCTATCTATCTATATATCTATCTATCTATCTATCTATCTATATATATATAGATATGTTCCTCATAGAAAAGAAGGAAGAAAAGGCTTTAGATCCTTTATATTACCGTTGGATATAACCCCAATACCTGTAATATAATAAAAAATAAGTTAGTATAGATAAAATGGAAAAAATGCTCTTAGCATAATAAATTCGTGAATATCACTAAGGGTTGAAATACTAAAAGAGAAAATGTTTATAACCGAAGGGGAAATAATTCTAGTTCAAAACAAATGTGTAATCCATTCGGAGAATGCCCTTTTAACAAAGAAACTATAACATTAAGTGGAATCATGCTTATCCCACATGCACTGGGAACAAAATAAACGAGGAGACTATGACTTTAAAAAGAGAAGAACACAAAGAAAAAGGGGCATGCTTAGCTCAAGGGGGAATTCACTGCATAATTCATTGTATGCATTCCGTTTTGTTAGTTGTCTTGCATAGCCCTCGGGGGGGGGGGAATAAGGGAAAAGGAAATCCATTTTGGGGAAGGCTTTCTGGGCAAGAGTCCAACGCTACATCTTAGGTTACACGTTTACCTGTGAAGAGAACAACGTGAAATATATATATTATTTTCAGGATGGGTTAGCATGGAATCGAGTGATAGCTTGGTTGTTGTGCTATTCGGGCTTAGATAATGGCCTGAATACTGTGCTTTGTTATTTTTATTGTGCCATGATATCGATCTAATCCCCGTTTTGTGTTGTTTATTATAATGATCGGGCTTAGATATTGTGTTGTTTATTATGATGATCCGGCTTAGATAATGGCCTAAATACTGTGCTTTGTTTATTTTTATTGTCCCACGATATCAATCTGGAGGTTCGAATCTTGTTCTTCATTTGAATCTTTGTTTGTGCCATGATATTGATCCAGAGGTTTGAACCTTGCTCTTCTTAAATCTTTATTTTGTGCCATGATATCGATCTAGAGGTTTAAATATTGTTCTTCATAAATCTTGTTTTGTGTCATGATATCGATCTAGACATTTAAATCTGGTTCTTCATTGAATCTCTGTTTGTGCCATGACATCGATCAAGAGGTTTGAACCTTGTTCTTCCTAAATCTTTATTTTATGCCACGATTTCATTCTGTCTAGATTTGTTCTTCAAGCATTTCTCACAATCTCATTGCTGGTGAATGCGTTATAGTCTAGATGTGTTCTTCAAACATTGCTCATAATTTCATTGCTGGTGAATGCGTTATAGTCTAGATCTTTTCTTGAGACATTGCTCACGATTTCACTACTGGTGAATGAATTATAGTCTATATCTCTTCATTGTTTAAACATTGCTCACGATTTCATTCCTTGTGAATGTGTTATAGTCTAGATATGTACATTGTTTAAACGTTGCTCATGTTTTCATTGATTCTGGTGGTCAATAATAGCCTGTTGCATGCTCTGTCTTTGAGGCCACAATTCTAGATAATAAATTGATCGGGGCTTAGCTGTTGGCTATAAGTATTATGCTTTGTTAATCTTTGTCTTTTTGATGCTACGATTTCAAAGAAGAAATCGAACGAGGATAGCTATTTTCTCTGAGTATTGTGTTTTGTTAGAACTCTGTTTTACTTCATGCCCATAGTTTTATGAGAATCGATCTGGTGTTTAAAACGATGGCATGGATTTGTTAGCTTTATGTTATATCAGTGATCGTTTTGTATTTAGTGTCACTCCGCATGTCTATTATCAATCTAAAAATTACCGTCTGTAGGGAATATAATATTTAACCTCTCATCATTACTGATTCGGGTTATGAATAATGTCTCTCTTTTAGTTTAGTTGAGTTCATGCTCAACTTGAAGTAATTGGTTGAAGGCTAGGTGCTTTTATTTGTTCTATATTAATGTATTGTTGAAAGATGGATTTTTGAAGATGTTTAAGAGTTATAACTCTTTCAGTTCTAGAACAAAACCGTAGACAAAGAAACATGCTGTCATAAGAGCTTAAGTTGTGTTTTATGCCAAATACTAACTCAGGGTGTTGGTCATGAGCTCATCCCCAGATAACATAGAACTGGTATCATTTGTATGTTAATTGCTTGTGCAGAGCTAGGCCGCGAGAATCCTTCTTTGTCGTATGGACTCGGTAACATTTCATAACTAATTATTGTTGGGATTGGGAAATTGCACTACACTTGCTTTGTTTCAAAGCTGAAACGAATTGTAACAGATAAGTCACATCATTGTACCCCCTTTATGGAAGAATCAATAAAACGACTAACTAAAGCTTGGTCAACGTAGCCTCATGAAGGAGGTGAACCACGTATATGGTTGTCTCGTCTTTTGTATTTTTATGTTGTGCATGTTTATTTTTACATGATGATGTTAGTATGAATGCAGTATAAATGTTTATTGGTGGAAGAGGTTACTAAACATATTTTTTGCAGACATCTAACTCAGAAGCACATTATTTGGATGGTTTAAATCTCTAATTAAAAGAAAGAAAAATGAATTTCTTTTTACGCATTTTATCTAATTCCGCAACATGGTATTTCGGGGATCTCACATATGGTATTAGAGCCAGCTACAACACTGGACCCCTAAGGTTATTTTTGGAAAAGTTAAAAGGAAACCTACAATCCACAATTGCAGAAGGATAAATGTGGAGCCTAATTTTTCAGAGTTGAGTTCAATGATTGAGGAAAAGTTGAACAAACAAGTAAAGTTAAAAATGAACAATGAAACTTCAAAATTTTAATAACGTTATGTTACAATTAATTGGAGAAAAATATAATTTAATACAAAACATGACCTGTTGGTTGAATAACACCTCATGATATTGTTCCCTTAGAAAACATCTACATTGCACAACCGATCATGTAGCAATAAATGACAAATGTTTTTAGCAAAATGTAGGGACTTTAATGATTTTTCTATAGATTAATATGTTATATCAATTTTTTTTATATGGATTTTTGAGGTGTGTGACTATCGACCACTTTATTACTTAAGGGAGGAGATAAATGCATTCTCTAATATAATAGATATTGTTGGTTCCCCTTAGCTCTTCTTGACCTCCTCCCCTTTCATATGTCCTTATCCACTTTTGTTTTATATCATGTGTAGGATATACATCTTCAATTAAGTAGATGGTGCAGTCTGCATTATCCTTCCATGATGACAACACACTAGAAGATGGGAAAGGATATATAACAAGGTTCACATAAGTGATCAATCATAAGAGTAGGTATGATATGCACCTCTTTCACAATATCTTTCCCAAATATTTTTTATCTTAGCCTTTTTGCTTGCATGACATAGTCCTACTAAGAAAATTGTTTATAATTGGTATATTGTATTTAGAGATGTTAATATTCCTAGAAAACAAGAATTCCAACCAAAGGAAGAAGAACCAAAGAAGATAAATTTTGAGTTGGAGGGTGAAGAATCTAACTCAAAGGAAGAAGAACCAAAGAAGGGAAATCGTGCTAGGGCCCTACCATAACTTCTCTACTTTAGGATATATAGGAGTTAGTCAATTTATATATGTGGCCATCATCCACGAATAAAGACCCACCAGATTGTAGTGGATATTTATTAAATGTAAAAGAGTCGCCTTTACTAAATAAGCCCAACTAGGCAATTGGTACTAATTTATGGTAGGACCATAAGTAGTTAGAAATGTGCTATTGAGAATATATTTGAAGATGAAAGAGGCTGATGTAATGAAAGACATTTGTGGATCTCATGTAAGGGTGGTGATCAACGTAAACTTTTGCATACATATTTCTAATATTTTAGATTCCCACAAAACATAAGAAACAATCAAAATAGACAAATAAACAAATATCACATTATGAAGATTTAACTTGATATGTGATCCTTAATTATGAGGTGATATGTCAACCCTAGATGGAAATGATTGACCAAAGGATTCTGTCACCAATTATATAAGTATTGAGTGCATGTCCAACCATTTGTAACTCATAAGAAAATAATGAAATTAAACAACAAAATATGACAATACTATACATAAACATTATGGTGCCTTAAGAATATTCAATATTCATCACTTTGATAGGGAATTACCTCATAACAATATAAGGATATGATTTAAAACAAGGTTATCTTTCTCAAATATATTTATCCTTCTATTTTTTGGTTCATTTAATTTTTTTTTTTAATACGTTTTTAGTATTTGACCTTTTAGTGGGTTGGAAGGTTTAGGTTATTTATAATGTATCATTGAACAATTCATATTTCATATCAAAAAATTCCTCTCTATATGATAGTTCTATGATATATTTATTAATACATATTAATTTCTTATTTATTATATAAATATATAAGATTTAGATTTTACAAGTTCTTTTAAGAAAACTATCACATAATATACTCATATAATTATGGTTTTAGGTTCAAATGTTAACCATTCGCCACCAAACCATTAATGTATGAAATCAATTTAATACTTTAATTCATTTAGGGTTAGAAATATTTTCATGTTATTAATAAAAATATTATAATATATAGTGTAGATTACTAAGAACTAAGTTCCCCATTAGCAAGAAAACATCCCAACCAATGAATGGGAAATTTCATATATACTATGGAGTAAGTAAATATTTATCCTCAATGTCTTTTGAACTTCTTGTTAGAGATCATAAGCTTAAAAGCTAGTGATTGTGATGAAAAATGTTGTTTCATGTTAGGTTCTCACTTTTTAAAAGGAAAGGGGGCGTACTTATGGTCATTGAATGTTGGGTTTGATCATTAATTGTTGATGCAAGAATGTATTTTCTATAGGTTTATGAGTGTATTATGGTATTTTGATACAAGTGTGATATGAATAAGTGTTTTGAAGGTGAGTGTTGTATAAATGAGTGGAATATAACTTGATGTGTGCGTAATATAAGTGGTACATATGGGCATGACAGTAATGAAAATGATAATGCATGATTGTAGTATTGTTATCGTGGCATGGGAATTCAAAAGGAGCTAATGTGTGATAGGAAGAATGAAAGATATCATGCATAAAAGGAATGTGCATGAAAGTGACAAGTGCAATTTAGTCACGTGATAGTAAGTATAATGTGTGCACATGGAAATCACTATGAGTGGGAAAGGAAATGAACACATGTGATTGGGCAAGAGTTTCAAAGGAATGCAAGGGATAGTTTGGGTGTAAGAAGGGTTCAAGAGAACAAGAGATTAGGAACATAAGTTCAAGTGGATAGAGAAGAAGCTCAAAATGGATTGATGAGCATCAAGCTCAAATAGGTCAACCAACAACTGTAATATAGGTTAACCAACAACTATAACATAATCCGTTTGAAGAAGGAATATAATCTAGGGTCACCAGGATTTTAACCCTGCTCAAAGTTAACAAAGGTTGTCTTTCCTATGATACCTGATTGAGAGCAAGGATCCACTAGCTTTGAAAGGAGAAATGACCAACAAATAATTTGTCTAAGCACCAACATCTAAGGATCCTTAATTTTTTTTTGTTGAAATGCCAAATCGGAGGGTCAACGTGAAAGGGTATAATATAGGGGAGTTTATCACATACTAAAAAATGGTGTTTGTTTATAAGGAATGACCAAGGAACAAAAGATGTCGACTTAGAAATGTATTGACATGGCTACTTGTCAGATTTATTGGGCTTGAGAGAGGATGTTTGACCAATGCCTAAACTTAGATGATAGTTTCTGTAATGGAGATGGATGGGGGAAATCCATCTAGATTAGATGGATTCATATCTAATATTTACAAAGGAAGATGGGATTTTGTTTCCTCAAGCCTATTATAGTTGTACAAGGAAGCCTCTTGAAAGAAACCACCAACTTCTCATGGGCTTTTCCTTCTAAGAAGCAACTCTCATAGGATTCACATACTTTATTTATTTTAGCAAACCAAGTGCAAGCCTAATATTTTAAAGTTCCCATAAAAATTCTAGGCACTAGATCAACAATGCATTGCAAACATTGGACTACCGGTTTATCATCAAAACGATCTACATCATGCAATGTAGGAAAATCATGAAGAGCTTTATATACCCAAGAAAATGGGTCCTACTGAGAATAAGTAATTTTACAAGTTTGAAGGAAACCATCGAAGAAATAAATAATTGCATTGAAGATAATGAAAAGCATATGCCCTTGAGAGTCAAAAGGGAAGAATACAATTTTGAAGGAAACCATTGAAGAAATATGTAGTTACATTGAAGATAATGAAAAACACATACCCTTGAAGGTCATAGGGGAAGAATACAATTTTGATCTTGATGAGAATGAAAAACCACACATTATTGTTGTGGTACCCCAAGTGCAGTTGTGGAGAAGTCTGAATTCAACATATTTTGAGAAGTCCAACATTAAAACACTGAAGCGAAGTCAGCGGAAGTCAGCGTCGGTGCTTAAGAAAGATTCTCCACATAAATGGTTTGATTGGGTAGAGGTGGTCTATCAGACACCAATTTCAATAGAGAAAGTCCGACAATGTATCGAATTTGTTGAAATCCTCTGATGAACCATCCTATTTTTTATAACAGAGGTAGGGTTCCTCTAATTTGTTGAGATCCTCCAATGAACCATCCCAGGCAAAGAAATGCCAACTAAAATCCTTAAACGGTTCTTCATACACAGCAGGTCTAATATCTGTTTGCGGCAGCCGCACTTCATGCAGTAAACGGTCACTGCTTCGGACGGCATTGACTTTTGTGAAACCGAGAGAATTGTCATTTGGAAAATCTTGAAAAGTGTTTGAAAAGTGTAAGATAACACAATAATCTTATTCAAATTTGCAGGCGTCCAATTTACCCGCAATACATTGTCATGGAGATAAAAGGGGCAGTTAGGCATGAAGAATATAGTGGGTCTGTGCACTGTTCGTTTGCCAAATTCATTATCATGAAGAACCGTGCAGCCGAGTTCATTTATAGCCGTTCGCTCTATTGTGGACAGAAGTGGATCGTACAGCACGATATCATTCACGAAGTCAAATTTCTCTTTCATTAAAATCGCAAAAGCTAACTGCATCTGACTTCGTGAATGGCTGAACCGGGTCCTGATTTCAGGGTCGACGTTCCCAATGCCATAGAAAACCATTTGTAAATGTGAATGATGTGGGTCTGTGCCTCTCACCCTTTGTATTTGTTCCAATATTTCTGGGCGCTGCATTTGTTCCATGAACTCTTTATAAAATTCAGAATTCTCCAACGCTTCCAGAGCGATATGTATCTTTTCCATTAATCCTTTTACCGTTTTATCAATTGCTGGTTTAAGTTTCGCCCACATTTTAGGGTTATCAGTTGCTTCACACTAATCTTTGCGGCATCTCTCAACCTCATAAAATACACTATGAGGGAGCTGTAATGACGCGGTTATTTGCTTAACTTTCAGATCAATTTCTGTATCAGAAGCGTTCTTCATAATTGCGTACTTGAGAAACTGCAAACTGTTTATTTAAAGTGCAAACTGTTTACTTAAAGTGGAAATGTTGATGAAGTGTGAAAATAATGTTTTATGGTTTTAATTCGTAGTAGTTTTAAAAAATATTTTAAATCTAATTTGACTCGACATATTTTAAATCTAATTTGAATGACATGTTATTGTTTGTAATTTTTTTACTTTTATTTTTATAAAAGAGAGGTGTCACCTCTAGGATGAGCATGGAAGGACTTACATATTAGAATTATTTAATAATGCTCTCTTGTCCACCTTATTCATTTAGTCACTTTCCTAGTTTAAGATCAAGTTATCAATTTCCTACTTTTATGCAGTTGTTATATGGGGCCCACTAGCCACTTGATGGGCCATCATTGGTGAGTTTAGGACCTATGGAGACCAATCCCTAGATTTTAGGATCCCAGTGAGTGTTGTAGGAGTCCCACCTTTAGTTCATCTTCATGTGAGTGGATTTAAGCTCCGATGGTCAATTTGAGTTAGCCAAGACTCTTAACGCGCCATTTTTGCATGGGATTTGCATGACATAAGGATAAATGAGCTCATGGAGACCTACCAACTGAGTTAATTGATTATTAACTCAGTTAATTGATTGTTAAGCGATTGAGTTGTCCATAGTTGCACTAGTGATGTCTACACTAATGATATTTCATAAGTTAATCATGTTTACAGTTAGGGATTCGAATCCTCCTTGGTTATTTCAATTTCTTCCATTGTATTTGTATTGTTCATACACAAATTAATGATAAGGGTTGCGAGTTTAATGTTGCCAATTGGTGTTTCTTCCATGATTAATTTCATAGTGCATTTTTGCCAATTTTTACACTATAATTCATCTTTCTTCCTAATTCTTTAACTCTAAGGTATTCTAATTCTTTAACTCTAAGGTATGCGATCATTCTTTTATAGGTGATATGGATTCATGAGACTAAGAGCCACTATGTCAAGGGGACTCTATCTTCAACACCATAAGAAGTCTGCAATATTAGTGATGCATTCCACATTACAACTATTATTATGAATGCTTGCATTAACTTAACATTCACCATGATCACGAATTCTCCAACAGTTCTAGAGGGAGATATATCTTTTCCATTAATCAATTGCTCCTTTAAGTTTTGCCCACATTTTAGGGTTATCCGTTTCTCAGAATAATCTCCATGTCATCTGTCATCCTCAGGGAGCTCTAATGACGCAATTATTTCCTTAACTTTTAGATCAATTTCTTCATCATAAGCGTTCTTCATATCTGGGGCTTCAAATTAATCAGTAAATAATTATTTTGCCCAGGTGGACAAGCATTTATAATTTTTCATATTGCATAAGTGTCATTCTATGGCAGTCTTTACAAATGAAAAAATTAGGAACTATTAGAAAAAAAAGAATATAAAAAATAATTGATGCGATAATTCATAACTCATCCATGGATAAATCCTAAATGATGCGTCCATAACTTGTAGTTTATGAGAGATAATTCATTTAACAAGAACCAACATAGTTCCATCTTAAAAAGGATCTACCAAGACCCTAAATGTATCAAATCTCTCGACTTGGAAATCCTTTTTTTAGACTGGAAATGTTGATGAAATGTGAAAATAATGTTTATGCTTTTAATTTGTAGTCTTATATATGTGGTTGTAAGAAATATTTTAAATCTAATTTAAGATGGCATGTTACTTTTTATAACATTTTATTATTTTTTATAAAGGACACATGTCCTCTCTAGGATGAGCACACAAGGACTTACGCATATCCCCTTACTAGGGTATAGAATGTGCCTCTTAGGTTGTTAAGGACCAGGATGTCCAAGTTTGGATTAAGGGAGGGTGTTACGATTTTTTGAAAATCCTCCCTTCTGCACCATGTTCGTTTAGTCACTTTCCTAGTTTAGGATGATGTTATTGCTTTCCTAGTTGTATGCAGATGTTATATGGGGCCCACTACCCACTTGATGTGCCCTCATTAATGAGTTTAGGACCTATGATACCAATCCATATATTTTAGGATGCCACTGAGATTTCTTGGAGTCTCACCTTTAGTTCACCTTCATTTAAGTGAAGTTAGCTTTGATGGTCACTTTTAGGTAGCTAAGTCTCCTAATACGCCACTTTTGCATGGGGTTTGCATGATTTAAGGATAAATGTTCCCATTACCAACTCAGGTAATTGATTATGTTGTCCATAGTTTCACTAGTGGTGTCTACAACGATGATATTTCCTAAGTTAGTCACGTCTACATTCAAGGATTGAAATCCTCCTAGGTTATTTGAATTTCCTCCATTGTATTATGTATTATTCCGAATTAGAGGAATTTTGGGGTCTAAAATGGGCCTCCTAAGGAAAATAATAAAATAATAGTTAAAATAATAAAATAATGGTTAAAATAATAAAATAATATTAATTAATTTTGGAGGAAGAAAGAAAAAAACTACTTTTTGTGTTCGTATTTTCGACATATCTCATTGTGTTTATACTCAAATTTCAATCC
>LPNX011160953.1:502134-518006 GCA_001517045.1 Pseudotsuga menziesii | reverse complement strand
TATTGAAATTCTATTGGTTCTTGAATTCCAACTCACAAAAACTTATTTTGGCACGTTTTCTTATAAGGCCCATTTTAGACCCCAAATTTCCTCTAATATGCACATATTAACGATAAGGGTTACTAGTTTATTGTTTCCAATTGCTGTTTCTGCCATGATTAATTTCACAATGCATTTTTGCCGATTTTTTCACTATAATTCATCTTTCTTCCTTATTCTTTCAGTGTAAGGTATTCTCCATCCCAATAATCTCCTTTGGTTCATAATTTCAAAGCGCTATAATTATTTTATAGTCGATATGGATTCATGACCAAGCTTTCTTAACAAATGAGGCCTCATGAGCTGAATGGAAACTTGCTTTCTTTCTCCTCCTTATTTACTTGCCTTCCCAACTCGCATGCCTTTTCGTCCTTTATAAACTGTGCCCACTTTGTTTCCTACTTGTCATAGTAGCATTCCTTCTTTCTTTTGGAAATTTCACTATCCTTTTTTTCCTAAAGTTTCATATTTTTCATGCTAACAAACTTTCATGCACTTATGTGCTTTGTACTTGCTTTTGTGACTAACTTCTTTATGTTGCTTTATAGCTTTTTCCTCGATTTTTTGATCTTGCTTGATTTTCTCTTGGTTTCCATTTAGGATAATAAATACACAATGAGAAATAGATGAGAAGATTCAATGACAGTGAGAACGTGAATGTGGGTAAAGAAGTGAAAATGTAGGAAAAAAGAAACTTACCTCCACATTTTTGTCGAGCATGGCGATTGATAATTTTGCAATGCTTAAGAATAGTAATGGTGATAGCAGATCTCATTCCACCCTCCTTGACTATGGGAGAAAGGAATACTATGAAAATACATGTTGACATTGCTATGAATTTACTCACTTGGGTGTAGCAAGCACGAGGGACTCTTTCCTAGACATTTTTATCTGCCCCAAGACACGACATGAGACTGAGAGCCACAATTTCAAGGAGGCTCTTTGCACAATATTCAACGACATAAAAAGTATACAATATTAATGAGAAATTCCACAATGAAATTATTTGTATCAATGTGTGTAATGATTTAACATTCTCCATGATCACAAAGGAAATGCTATATCTTTCTCTCTTAATAACAATAACACTAACACTAATGAAGATAAAGAATACAAGTGAAGTGATGTTACAACATAAAAATATATCTTCTTATGGCTGGGGGTTCTCTTCCATGGAATCTTTAACTTGTGAACAGAGATAATCTAGAGAGTAGATATACTATTTGTAGTAGAATGAGAGTGTACTCACTCTAAACAACATATAAATATGGAATGAGTTAATAAAATAGGAAGGACCCACTAAATGGTGGATCTTTTGAATATTGACCATTGAATGAATGAGATTCCTGGATATCCGAATAAAAAGGATGCACACCTATGTTATAAGGGTGTGAAATTATGTTATTGTACCAGACCCATGTCAACAAGGGAGAAAATTTTGTTTTCTTTTAAAATACTAAGTATCTTTTTAATAACCATCATCAATTAAATATATCACAATGGAAGGTACACCTAAAAATATGTTGTGAACTGATCACTGAAACATCATGAATCAAATGGTGTTAACTCGATCATTTCAGATTCTATATAAGATTAATGTTGATGTGTGATTAACATGTTAGGTAGAGACCTTATTCCATAATTTCAACTTTTACCCCTACCCAAATCAACTGTCTACTAGGTTATACAAAAAATAAACAATCGTCACATAATTGGGCCATCAATGATATCAAAATTTCCTATTATAACAACTTATACCTTCGATACAATTGCATAAACTATTCCTACCTCAATATCATTCCTTAATAGAGCTTTGTCTTGCCCTGAAAGCCTTACTTGGTAATATGATATTCTTGCTCGTGTGAATTATAATGAAACAAAACTTCACCATCGAACCATACACATGATGCATTGTAGTTTTTTTTTTAAACAGATATGTTTTCCTCTAAATAGTAGAACCCTTATAATCAGCCTCAAATTATCATTTTTAGAACATACCCATTTAAACACATTTCAAGATATACTGCACTGAACTCTTAGACTATGTGCCTCTAAGTGAATTACAATTAACTATTTAAATCATCAATCTATAACCATGATGTGTCTATTGTCAATGGTGAAGAGTTATAACATTACCATCCCATTTAAGCAAAGGTGTTCTAAATTAAGGACTCTTCATTTTGGTCTCTAACTAATGAACCATAAGAAGTATGCCCCTATTCGTATCCATTTGTAATCTTCAATCATCCATATATTAGTCATGATGAAGACCATAACATAATTTTAATTCCAATAATTTATTGTTCATAACCTTTAAACAGTACTACTATGCGGACAATAAATTCATGGCGCTTTTAAACAATACTAGTGTGCATATCATAAATCATTACTATACCAATAACTTTTCATGATTATCATTATCCAGTGTTTAATTAATTGACAAGGTTGCGCAACATAAGAGAAATGTATGAAAAACAATACAAGGAAGATACAACATTTAAAAAGAAGACAAGAGGGATGCCAATGTACGTGTTTTGCCCAAATCCTTGTGCTATATCCACCAAACTATCACATCCTGTGAATTTTTTTTAATTAAAGAATTACAATCTGCAACAACAAAACTCTTTCCATACATTTCTTATATATCTGAAGAGACTCCCTCTTCACAGAGTACTTTATAAGATGTTGGAACACTATTGTTGTTTGTAAACCTATGATTTTACTCTCATGAACATCTATCAATTTTTTCTAAAGAACCTCTTCTAAAACAAACTAGGAGTCATCATTACTCCATAAACATACCCAATCTACAAACATTGGGTCCATACAATACATGCAAGGAAATAAATATCAAGCTCACTAGCTCACGTGGATTCATATTGACTCAAATAATCAGTTTCTAAATACCTATAATGTTTAGCTTATATATGTGTCTCAAAGTCCGATCTACAAACAATCTGGACTATGTACCCTTGCTACTGCATGCTCTAGATCGGAATCAACATAATACAAGGGTCTAACATCTTGAAAAAAAGAAACATACCTCGAATACCGCTAAGGAGGTTTTTATAAGAAGACGTATACAGGTTATCGACCTATAAATGTAGGTATGAAATTTCGTATTTGTTCAAACACAACTTGAGTCATATTAACGCCCACTGATTTAATAGATTCTGATCTAGAAAAACAAGGCAGAGGTTACATAAAAAAATTCATATCCAAGTAGAATACAATAAAGACATCATTGTACTAGATAGATTTCATAACTATAAAATGAATGGAATTTATCAATGTTTTCTTATCTAAGAGAATATGATATATATGTCGTTGTATCAAGTCTGTACTCAAATGGTAAGTATAAATAATTTCGCATCAAGCCGGAGTATATTTTTGATTCAGATCTATATATCAACGCGAGGGTATATTTTTGATTCAGATCTATATAGTCTAAAGTTATAAACAGTTTCATACCCCAAAGGAACACGATATAAAAAGAACTGTACTTTATAATTTATAACTATAAAACCAAAGAACTTAGCCACGATTTCGGATCTGAAAGGATACGATATATACACTATATGTAATATATCTATGCACAATGGTAGTTATAGATATTTTCATATCCAAAGGGGAATATGATCTCTATCATATCAATGCCATGGTAATTTACAAATCCAGATCTATAAAACTCGACCTAAAATCCAAATGAAATTTATAAATAAAATCATATCTGAAGGGATACGATCTTTGTCATATCAACGCCAGGGTAATCTACAAAACAACCAGACTTTATCGATTTGCAAGATGGAGCATAAGTAGTTATGATCCAATTGTTCCAAGTACATTCATATCAATACTGGCATAGGTAATTAATTTTCCATAAGGACTACCAAAATACTACCAAGATGAATACTATCCGAGTAGTATGGCCACCTTGTATTTGGTGACCTCACATCTATAAAACAAGGTTAGGTTTATTTTATCGATTTACATAAGAATTAAAAACCAAATCAAACCATTCCAATACACATTGCCAACAACGAGCTAACCCTACCAAGATCTAAGTTCATAATCCACTCGCAGACAAGCCTTCAATGCACATAAGGGTGGGTTCAAAGTTGGATTTAAAAGGAGGTAGATACCAGGCCTTAGTTCCAATACATAACTCTATGTGTGATACTAGAGTTTGGAACAAAACAATTAAAATTTGGCTTGCAACAAGTTTCTAGCAGTCGAAGACAAATCACAAGTATGGATCCTTCAATGCTTCAACTAAAGGAGAAAAATGATCTAGTTTTATAAGTCAGATTATAGCGATTATACAACCGAGGTTGGCTCATCATAAAAAGTACTTCAAACAGAATAAAAATTCGACCTTGGAGATTTATAAGGAAATAGATCCTACTAGATCTGTTGCTGAAGACTGACGCAGTCACTACATAATATCTGTGCATGGTTACATGCTTAGATCTAACATTGAGATTCCATTCGTATAAGAGTTTCCATACCTTGGAATGCCACTATGATTGATCATTGCCAAATCGACAATGCAGTTAAGGCGTAGAAGTCCTTCCATTCTTTGCTACAATTTTCTAGTATGTGCAACTGTGATCAGGTAGCACGGACTAGCACAAGAATTCTTCCAGTTAAAAACCCTGACCTCTTACTGAATTTCTTGATCGTTCCTCTCCCCCCCCCCCCCCCCCCCGAATTTGAGAGAAAGAGAGAGAGCCTCCCTTTACTAACACATTCTTTCTTTTTAACTATCATAGGAAAAAGATTCCCCCCCCAATCCTCCCTCCTTAAACAATGTTAAAAGGTAGAGGATATGCCATTCCATGTTCCACATGGAACCCATGCCTCAAAATACTCCTCGATCACGATCTTCCTCCTCCTTTGGATTTTGATTCCTTTCTTTTTTTGAAAAATACTAAAACTAAGTTTAGTTTCTATAAGTTGCTAGATGCTAATTTGGAAGTAAAATAAGCCCCCCCGCTCTCCTAATCCCCATCTTCTTTGGTATAAAATTGTTTATTTAAAATTTTACTAACATCCCTATTAAAGGGAGTGTGTGCTTTAATGCCATAACATAATATGTATATAAACCTTTCCTATCAAAGTAAGAAAAATATCACTATCACCCTTCAATATATATATAATATATAAAGTCAATAGTTCCATATAGTACTCCATATATGTCCCCAATATTTTCATTGAAGTATAATGGTATGTATATGATGGCATTTTATGGTGACTATAACATATAGTTCCTGGATAATAATATTTTCTTCTTCTAACATTACAGGTAACTTGTTGATCCTTTTGTCGAGGTTAATATGGTGGTAGCCTCTTATACCGTGGCTTATTTATGTTTGAATACTAATAATTAGGCTATATTATTTACTTAGCTAAATATGGAGAAAATAAGAATCTCTATAGGATGCCATAGTTAAGATGATGCTAAGACTATGATATTGGAATCAGGGCTCCCTAACCATTCCCTTTCGGCCTTGGGGTTCCATTGCCTGTCGAGAAGCTATGTCCCTATCTTAAGTCCCCTAAGTCTACAACTTAGATCATATTAATGACAATGTTTTACTGGTGAGGCCTTGGCCTTGAGCTCCTTGCCAGAAAACAAATACAGTTTTCAATCATAATTTACCAAATATTTATGGTACACAAGAGGGATATCACATCCTTTCCCCTTAAAAACAACACCATCCTCGGTGTTCTTGTTTTGCAACAATTTTTCTTCACCTCTTGGGTGATCATCTCCTGCTTTGTATCTTTCTATTCTTGTCATCATAGATCTTTGCTGATCTTCGTACGTTGTTATTGTTCAGAACCTGTAGTTTCTTGTAACAAGATTAGGTCTATCCCATAATTCATTCAGTCAAACAAGTCAAAATTCCATAATTTAACTTAAACCATAAACAACAGGTCCTTTTACAGCATCATATTTGCAAATTATGGAATCATCTTCTAGTGTTTAATTGTATTTTTATCATCATAATACATAATTATTTCTCAATAATGTAATTGATTCATAAGTAATCCACTTTTATACTTATCTAGTCGTTCACCTAAGGTAAACATTTCTTTCACATTTACACATTAAGACATGTAACTGTCTAATGACTTGGAAAATCTGTTAACACATCTTTCATTTTGTTATTTTTTAAACACTCCCTTGAGTTCTTTTAACAATTCTTGTGTGGACTTACGTCTATTTCTGAGTACTCTCCCTTTTGACCACTAGTCAATATTTTTCTCCTTAGTAACATCAAATAGCGTCCTGGCTTCCAGATGTCCAGCTTTTCCTATGTCTTAATATAGATATCATAACTCTTACATGGTTCCTGTAAAGCCTCCTCGCTTGAGTCCAGGAATTCCTTTGTACCCCAAAGAAGGGAAGAGTTATAGATCATCAATTTTTCTTTCCACTTTAGATGCCTAACACCAATGTGCTCACATGGAAACCATTTTCCTAACACCATTGTTCTCCCACAGCATGTATGCCTAACAACAATGTGCTCACATGGCAATCACTTGCCTAACACCATTGTGCTCCCGCAACATGTATTTTCCATATTCGTTTTTTATGTTAATTACAACCTTTGACTATTTGTGACACACATTCTTTGGTATTTAACATGACTTCACTGTCATTGTCCTGATTCATGACATTGGCTTCATGGTTAACATCTATCGATAAACATATTTTTCATTCAACATTTCCTAAATTGTAGTGATTGTACCCTTACCATCATTCATGGTTCATACAATCTTATAATTCATTTAAAATAAGCCACAACTTATTTACAAGTGGATTTAAAATCCGTGTCTTACGTTGATCGTGAGATGGTCAGAATCATAGTAAAGCCCTGCAATGTCAGTACATAACACCACAATCCACAGTTAATCCTCGGTTCATAAAAACCTCGATATACGAAATTATAATAAGATAAAAAAAGCAAACAACACTCGTTCTTGAGTGGTTTAGATCCCTTATTTAAGCCAATGAATTTTTTGAAACAAATAGTCCATTTCAATTGGTGGTGTTCCATGCATACTCCTGCAAGTTAGTCCATAACATTATGCGTTGTTCATTCGCATATCATTTTCAAATATTAATAGCAACTTCCCAAAACTCAAACATTAGATATGCAACTTGATCATTAAAGAAGAGACTTAAATATCGAACTATAATGATTTCGAAGTAAATATCTAACTCTATCCTTTGGCATTCAATCAAAACAATTCAGCAAGCAAAATAATTCAGAGATGATATTTTCTCTTTAGATCTGTTCAAACTAAATCACACGTTAAGCACATGCATCATATAAATGTCATCAAAATTTTGTTAGATATACCCCAAACCCAAATCTATGCATTAGAGGAATTTGGACACCCTGACACATTATCAGGCCTAAGGCAAGTCCAACACTTTACTAGCAATTTAAACGGTAATGCTTATTAGATCTATTCAAGCCAACACAATGTACTACAGAGATTGAGCATCAAATGTTATCAGATCTAAAGTATATAATTCATAACCAAATCATGGTATCAAATTCGTACGCTCTGATCCAAAAGGAATTTACAGGCATTGAATCTATATATGACTTAGATAGAAGGCAATTAAACAATTACATGTATCAAGAATTTGTAAAGAATTATTAACAACTGACCAATCATAGCGATATACTTGCAGCAGTGGACAAGTAATAAAATTTAATTTATATCGGTTGGCTCTCCCCTGCAAAACTAGAGGTAATTGCGAGTAACATCTACACACACGCAAACATATTTATGTATGAAATGTTTCAAAATTCTGATTACATAAGTGTTATTTACGATAGACAAACATTCGTGCATCTGTGCCATCAATACAAGGTTGATCTATTCCAAATCGATTGGTTCTTTAACAAAACTCAAAACACGGACAGTATTTTCATTTGGAGATCATACTCCTAAAGCCATATGTCAACTAGGAACATAGTATGAAGATTATAGAGTGTTAAACAATGCAAATATATACTGTATTCATACATCAGATTTGCTCACCAATTTTAAACACATGACAAGAAATCGAACCAAATATTGGATATATAAAAATGTCAAATCTTTTTATAAACAAAATAAACATAGAAACGGAAAACGACCGCTCGGGTAAGTACTCTCCGAAAGCCGATAACAAGCTAGCATAAAACACTCTCGGCTGAAAGAAAAATAAGATTTACGCTGGATTTTCTTTGAAAAGAAGAAATAAATTATCGTGAAAATATATTGCATAGAGGGATCACCCCTGCTTAAGGATACCGACACCAAATCTGAAACAGTAATCATTTTCAAAAAAAGGGAAGTATTATTACCAATTTATAGAACCTGCAAACCTTTTAATGTTTCACTTCCCAAATTCCTCGCAGCGATCTCTTTCTAGTCTGTTGAGTATCCTCCCTTCCTTGAATTCAAAACCTGAACACAAATATTTCCCAATTCGTTTCTCCCCATCCATGATTTCCATGCATCCACAAAAGTCATTTCATTGGTTAGTCTTAACATCTTTTTCTTTCTAATTCATGTTGAGCCCAAATAGGCCTGAGTGCTGTTACTTTCATGCTATGATACCATATGTAACAAACCTAGGTCGACAAGAGAAAAAAATTTGTTTTCTTTTAAAAGACTAAGTATCATTTTAACAACCATCCTCAATTAGATATATCACAATGGAGGGTACAACTAAAAATATATTGTGAACCGATCAATGAAACGTCATGACTCAAATGGTGTTAACTAAATCATTTCAGATTCTTTACAAGCGTAATGTTGATGTGTGATTAACACGTTAGGTAGGGACCTTATTCACTAATTTCAACTTTTACCCCTACCCAAATCAACTGTCTACCACGTTAGAAAAAAATAAACAATCATCACCTAATTATGCCATCAATGATATCAAAATTTCCTATTATACCAACTTATATCTTTGATACAATTGCATAAACTATTCCCACCAAATATCGTTCCTTGATAGAGCTTAGTCTTTCCCTAAAATCCTTACTTGGTAATATGATATTATTTCCCATGCCAATTATAATGAAACAAAACTTCACCATCGAACCATACACATGATGCATTGTAGTTTTTTTCTTTAAAACACACATGTTTCCCTCTCAATAGTGAAATGCCTATAATCAGCCTCAAATTATCTTTTTTATAACATATCCATTTAAACACATTTCAACATATACTGCACTGAAATCTTAAGCTATGTGCTTCTAAGTGATTTACAATTAACTATTTAAATCATCAATCTATAACCATGATGTCTCTATTGTCAACGGTGAAGAGTTATATCATTACCATCCCATTTAAGGAAAAGTGTTATAAATTAAGGACTCTTCATTTTTGTCTCTAACTAATGAACCATAAGAGGTATACCATTATTCATATCCATTTCTAATCTTCAATCATCCATATATTAGTCATGATTAAGACCATAACTTAATTTGAATTCCAATAATTTATTGTTCATAACCTTAAGAGGTGTAGTCCACAATAATCTCATCTTCATAGTGCCTTTAAACAGTACTAGTGTGTGGACAAGAAATTCATAGTGCTTTTAAACAATACTAGTGTGCATATAAAAAATCATTACTATACAAATAACTTTCCATGATTATCATTATGCAGTGTTTAATTAATTCACAAGGTTGCACAACATAAGATAAAAGTATGCAAAACAATACAAGGAAGATACAACATTTAAACACAAGACAAGAGGGACGCCAATGTATGTGGTTTGCCCAAATCCCTGGGCTACATCCACCAAACTGTCACATCCTGTGACATTTTTTTTAATTAAAGGATTACAATCCGCAACAACATAACTCTTGCCATACATTTCTATTATATCTCAAGAGACTCCCTCTTCACAAATTACTTTCTAATATGTTGGAACACGATTGTTGTTTGTAATCTTGTCATTTTACTCTCGTGAACATCTATCATTGTGTTCTAAAGAACCTCTTCTAAAACAAACTAGGTGTCATTATTACTCCAGAAACATATCCAATCTACAAAAATTTGGTCTATACAATACATGGAAGGAAATAACTGCTCAAGACTAAAATATAAGACTCACCATCTCACCTGGATTCATATTGACTCAAATAATCAATTTTTAAATACCTATGATTTTTAGCTTATGTATGTGTGTCAGAGTCCGATCTACAAATGATCAGGACTATTTGCCCCTACTAACGCATGCTCCAAGTTGGAGTCAACATAATACAAGGGTCTAACATCCTGAAGAAAAGAAACATACCTCGAATACCACTAAGGAGGATTTCATAAAAACACATATACACGTTATCAACCGATAAATGTAGGTATGAAATTTTGGATTCGTTCAAACGCGACTTGAGTCATATTAACGCCCATTGATAGATTCTGATATAGAAAAAGAAGGCAGAGGTTACATAAAATAATTCGTATCCAAGTAGGATACAGTAAAGACATCATTGTACTTGATAGAGTTCATAACTATAAAACCAATGGAAGTTAGGAATGATTTCGTATCTAGGAGAATACGTTATATACATTGTTGTATCAGGTATGTAATCAAACGGTAGTTATAGATAATTCCATATCAAGTCGGAGTACGAACTCTGTCATATCAATGCCAAGGTATATTTTTCATTCAGAGTCTATATATTCTGAACTTATAAAAAGTTTCATACCTCAAAGGAACACGATATAAACGTCACTGTACTTTATAATTTATAACTATAAAATCGGAGAAGTTATCCACGATTTCGGATCTGAAAGGATACGATATCGACACTGTATGTAATAGATCTATACACAATGGTAGTTATAGATATTTGGATATCCAATGGGGAATACGATCTCTACCGTGTCAATGCCATGGTAATTTACAGACCCAGATCTTTAAAACTCGACCTAAAATCCAAATGAAATTTATAAATAAAATCATATCTGATGGGATACGATCTCTATCGTATCAACGCCATGGTAATCTACATAACAAGGAGACTTTATCGATATGCAAGATGGAGCATAAGTAGTTACGATCCAACTGTTCTGAGTACATTCATATCAATACCGACAGAGGTAATTAATTTTCCATAAGGACTACTAAAATCCTACCAAGATAAATACTATCCGTGTAGTATGGCCACCTCGTATTTAGTGACCTCAGATCTATAAAACAAGGATAGGTTTATTTTAATGATTTACATAAGAATTAAAAACCAGATCAAACCATTCTAAGACACATTGCCAATAGAGAGCAGACCCTACCAATATTTGATGTAATGCCCCCACACGACCCCCATCCGAAAATACAAAGTTTGGTAAAAGGGCCTCCAAGCAAGTACTCCATAAAATATCACTATGTGTCATGGGGACACTTGGGAAATACTGAAAGAATGAAAAAATGCGGTTACATACTAACACGATGGAATATTTTTTTTGTCTAAATATGAGTCCGTTGAGGAGCAATGAGACCACACAAACTATTAGAGTTTGGTAATCTCTTTATTAAATTTATGCGACCATTTCCACTATGCCAAGCGAGTTGGTATTGGCAATCTATGTGTACAAAAGGATAGGGGAATTATATATATATATATATATATATATATATATTCCTCATAGAAAAGAAGGAAGAAAAGGATTTATCTCCTTTATATTGCCCTTGGATATAACCCCAATACGTGTAATATAATAAAAAAGTAGTATAGATAAAATGGAAAAAATGCTCTTAGCATAATAAGTCTGCGAATATCACTAAGGGTTGAAAAGGCAATCCATTTTGGGGAAAGCTTTCTGGGCAAGATTCCAACGCTACGTCTTAGGTTACATTTCTACCTGTGGAGAGAACAACGTGAAAGATATATATTATTTTCAGGATGGGTTAGCATGGAATCGGGTGATAGCTTTGTTTTTGTGCTGTTCGGGCTTAGATAATGGCCCGAATACTGTGCTTTGTTATTTTTATTGTGCCACAATATTGATCTGATCCCCATTTTCTGCTATTTATTATAATGATCGGGCTTAGATATTATGTTGTTTATTATCATGATCAGGCTTAGATGATGGCCTGAATATTGTGCTTTGTTTATTTTTATTGTTCGACGATATCGATTTGGAGGTTTGAATCTTGTTCTTCATTTGAATCTTTGTTTATGCCATGATATCGATCCGGAGGTTTGAACCTTGTTCTTCTTAAATCTTTATTTTGTGCCATGATATCGATTTGGAGGTTTAAATCTTGTTCTTCATAAATATTGTTTTGTGACATGATATCAATCTGGAGGTTTAAATCTGGTTCTTCATTGAATCTTTGTCCATTCCATGACATCGATCTGAAGGTTTGAACCTTGTTCTTCTTAAATATTTATTTTATGTCACAATTTCGTTTTGTCTAGATCTATTCTTCAAGCATTGCTCATGATCTCATTGCTGGTGAATGCGTTATAGTCTAGATCTGTTCTTGAAACATTGCTGACGATTTCGTTGCTGGTGAATGCGTTATAGTCTAGATGTGTTCTTCAAACATTGCTCATGATTTCATTGCTGGTGAATGCGTTATAGTCTAGATCTGTTCTTGAAACATTGCTCATGATTTCATTGCTGGTGAATGCATTATAGTCTAGATCTCTTCATTGTTTAAACATTGCTCACGATTTCATTACTCATGAATGTGTTATAGTCTATATATGTACATTGTTTAAACGTTGCTCATGTTTTCATTGATTCTAGTGGGCAATAATAGCCTATTGCATGCTCTGTCTTTGAGGCCATGATTCCAGAGAATAAAATGATCGGGGGTTAACTGTTGGATATAAGTATTATGCTTTGTTAATCTTTGTCTTTTTTATGCTACGATTTTAGAGAAGAAATTGAATGAGGATAGCTATTTGCTCTGAGTATTGTGTTTTGTTAAAACTCTATTTTACTTCATGACCACGGTTTTATGAGAACGGATATGGTGTTTAAAAGGATGGCATGGATTTGTTAGCTTTATGTTATATTGGTGATCTTTTTGTATTCGGTGTCACTCCACATGCCTGTTATCGATCTGGAAATTACCTTCAGTAGGGAATATAATATTTAACCTCTCATCATTACTGATTCAGGTTATGAATAATGTCTCTGTTTTGGTTTAGTTGAGTTCATGCTCAACTCGAAGTAATTGGTTGAAGGCTGGGTGCTTTTATTTGTTCTGTATTAATGTATAGTTGAAAGATGGATTTTTGAATTTGTTTAAGAGTTATAACTCTTTCAGTTTTAGAAGAAAACCGTAGACAAAGCAGCATGCTGTCATAAGAGCTTAAGTTATCTTTTATGCCAAATACTAACTCAGGGTGTTGGCTGTGAGCTCATCCTCAGATAACATAGAACTGGTATCGTTTATATGTTAACTGGTTGTGCAGAGTCGGGCCACGAGAATCCTTCTCTGTCTTATGAACTGGTTACCATTTCATAACTAATTATTGTTGGCGTTGGGAAATTGCACTGCACTTGCATTGTTTCAAAGTTGAAATGAATTGTAACAGATAAGTTGCATCATTTTTACCCCTTTATGGAAGAATCAATAAAATGACTAACAAAAGCTTGGTCGGTGTAGCTTTGTGAAGGAGGTGAACCACGTATATGGTTGTCTCATCTTTTGTATTTTTATGTTGTGCATGTTTATTTTTACATGATGATGTTAGTATGAATGCAGTATAAATGTTTATTGGTGGAAGAGGTTACTAAACGTAATTTTTGCAGACATCTAACTCGGAAGCACATTACTTGGATGGTTCAAATCTCTAATAAAAGAAAAGAAAAATTAATTTTTTTTTACCTATTTTATCTAATTCCACAACATGGTATTTCAGGGATTTCACATATGGTATCAGAGCCAGCTACAACACTGGACCCTTAAGGTTATTTTCAGAAAAGTTAAAAGGAAACCTGCAATCCACAATTGTGGAAGGATAAATGTGGAAGTTTCTTCAAAAAAGTTAAGAGGAAACCCATAATCCGCATCCAACAATTGTGGAAGGATAAATGGGGAAGGTTAATTAAAAAAAATAGAAAGGAAACCCATAGTCTACAATCCATAATTGCAGAGGGTTGTTTGTGATAGGATCATTGGAGAAGGTTGTTTGTGGAAAGATCATTGCGGAATGCTATTGCAGAATGATCATAGTGGAAAGATAAATTTCGGAAAGATAATTGTGAAAGTCTATTTGCAGAATGATCATTGCGGAAGGCTATTTACAGAATGATCATTGTAGAAAGATAAATTTTAGAAAGATCATTGCAGAAGGATCATTGCAGAAAGATAATTTTGGAAATACTACTAAACTTAGAAGTTCACGACTGAATAGATAAATGAACCAGAGCCTAATTTTTCAAGGTTGAGTTCAATGATTGAGGAAAAGTTGAACAAACAAGTAAATTTAAAAACAAACAATGAAACTTCAAAATTTTAATAACGTTATGTTACAGTTAATTGGAGAAAAAGATAATTTAATACAAAACATGACCTGTAGGTTGAATAACACCTCATGATATTGTTCCCTTAGAGAACATCTACATTGCACAACCGGTCATGTAGTAGTAAATGACAAATGTTTTTAGCAGAATGTAGTAGCTTTAATGATTTGTATATAGGTATATATTATATCAATTTTTTTTTATATGGATTTTTGAGGTGTGTGACAATCGACCGCTTTATTCCTTAAGGGAGGAGATAAATCCATTCTCTAATATAATAGGTAGCTAGTCTTGACCTCCTCCCCTTTCATATGTCCTTATCGACTTTTGTTTTTCATCATGTGAAGGATATACGTCTTCAATTATGTAGATGGTGCAGTCTGCATTATCCTTCCATGATGACAACACACTAGAAGATGGGAAAGGATATATAACAAGGTTCACATAAGTGATCAATCATAAGAGTAGGTATGATATGCACCTCTTTCACAATATATTTCCCAAATATTTTTTATCTGAGCCTTTTTGCTTGCATGACATAGTCCTACTAAGAAAATTGTTTAGAGTTGGTATATTGTATTTGGAGATGTTAACCTTCCTAGAAAACAATGATTCCAACCAAAGGAAGAAGAACAAAAGAAGATAGATTTTGAGTTGGAGGGTGAAGAATCTAACTCAACAGGAGAATACAAAGAACCTCAATTTCTATCCACCCATGCAAAGGGTTCAAGAAGAAGCAAACCACTTAAAGGGGATAGAAGGAACCATGATAGATAAAAGTATAAAGAACACATATTTCTACTAAAGAAGTTTGTCTTAAAATAAATGGTCTTAGAGGAGTTAAATTCATCATCTACAATAGGTCACTTGAGCTCTAATAAAATCTATAAAAGAGATAAGCAGTCGATCTTATGAACTTGAAGGAAACCATGCATATTGTAGAATTTTATTGTGGTCTGTAACACTCACTAAAGACATAAGGTTGAGAGAGTGGAATCAGTGGGGGAATTTCAACCACTATTGGTTCAAACACATATATGTACTATGATCTCTATGGATTTTATAGTGGGACTCACCAAATATGGTAACAAATAAGTAATGATGGTGGTAGGCTATCATTTTTGCAAGTGTGCTCATTTTTGTTCCTGGTCACACCGTTTTACGCCATCATCAATCGGCTAAGTCCACATGGATCAAACTTTTAACTTACATGGAATGCTCTCTTTCATTGTCTCTGGTTGGGATCCGACATTCATGAGAAAATTTTGATATTAGCTGTTTGAAATTAAAGGTACCAAGTTGAATCTAATCAC
>LPNX011160953.1:475799-492680 GCA_001517045.1 Pseudotsuga menziesii | reverse complement strand
CACCCTGAATTTGAGAGAGAGAGAGAGAGAGAGAGATAGAGAGAGAGAGAGAGAGAGAGAGAGAGAGAGAGAGAGAGAGAGTGAGTGCCTCCCTTTACTAACACATTCTTTCTTTTTAACTATCGTAGGAAAAATATCCCCCCTCGATCGTCCCTCCTTAAACAACATTAAAAGGCAGAGGATATGCCATTCCATCTTCCACGTGGAACCCATGCCTAAAAAAACTCCTCGATCACGATCTTCCTCCTGCTTTGGATTTTGATTCCATTGATTTTTTGAAAAACACTAAAACTAAGTTTAGTTTCTATAAGTTGCTAGATGCTGATTTGGAAGTAAAATAAGCCCCCCTCTCTCCTCATCCCCATCTTCTTTGGTATAACCTTCTTTATTTAAAATTTTACTAACATCCCTATTAAAGGGAGTGTGTGCTTCAATGCCATAACATAATATGTATATAAACCTTTCCTATCAATGTAAGAAAAATATCACTATCACCCTTCAATATAAATATAATATATATCTAGTCAATAGTTCCATATAATACTCCATATATGTCCCCAATATTTTAATCGAGGTATAATGGTATGTATATGATGGCATTTTAAGGAGACTATAACATATAGTTCCTGCATAATAATATTTCCTTCTTTTATCATTCTAGGTAACTTGTAGATCCTTTTGTCGAGGTTAATATGGTGGTAACCTCTTATATAGTGGATTATTTATGTTTGAATACTAATAATTAGGCTATATTATTTACTTGGCTAAATATGGAGAAAATAAGAATCTCTATAGGACGCCATATTGAAGGTGATGCTAAGACTACAATATCGGAATCAGGGCTCCCTAACCATTCCATTTCGGCCTTGGGGTTTTGTTCCCTATTGAGAAGCTGTGTCCCTGTCTTAAGTCCCCGAAGTCTACAACTTAGATCGTATTAATGACAATGTTTTACTGGTGGGGCCTTGGCCTTGCGCTCCTCACCAAAAAATGAATACAATGTTCAATCATAATTTACCAAATATTTATGGTACACAAGAGGGATCTCACATCCTTTTGTTAGGAACCCATGTCAATCCTTCTTTTTACAGTGTTAGTATATTGTTGTTGGACACATATGCTTTGTAAGTCGTCCCATAGTAATTGTTGATCCATAGTTTGTGTTATTGTTGTTGGGTGCATATGCTTTGTAAACCACCTGTATTATTTGTTGATCCATAGTTTATATTGGCCCAATATTGGCCCATGGTTTCGACCCATAGTATTGGCGCCTATTTTTAGTATATAAGTGTGTGTTGAGGCCAAGGAAGCCATGGTGAAGTTATTTTGTATTGAGCTTGCTCAAAGGAGGTTGCCCCCTCGAAGTGGCCTGCGATTAATATAAAAGTGATTTTGAGTTTTGCTACGATATCGTATATTTTGATTACTTGTTTGTTGTAGGGTCCTCACATCTGGTATCAGAGTGCTTTCTTGGGCTCGTTGGGTGAAATTTCTGCCCAATTTTTTTTTTTCACTTCTGTTGCAGGTTCAGATCTGGGAATAATCCCTATCCACTTAACTGTGGGAAGTACTTGGGCATAAGCCCTAAAGCGCATTGTGAGGAGTACCACAGGAACCCCCGAAGTAGCTGGCCCATTGAGAGGACCTGCCAGCGAAAAGGGCAACAACCCCTACCTGATTGACTAGTTCCCACCTGTGAGGTAAACCAAGAGCTATCGTTTGTGGCAAAGCGGTTATCAATTTTACCTGAGCCGTGGAGTGAGGGGTACTGCCCCAATACACAAGCCGTCAGACAGCATTGGTGGCCGAGTGAATCCCTTGAACCGATAGGAAGCCGCACATACCTGGGGTCCATATCTATTTTCAATTGCACAATCACAGATTTCCTCTGTCCAGAACTGTTGCCGGTCAGTTTTGTGCCATTGCAGATCCATTTGTTTCCGATCATTTTCGCGCCGTTGCAGATTCCACTGTTTTTGATCACTTTCACGCCGTTGCAGATCCCTTCCTAGAAAAAAAAAAATTTATGTTTTTCGGCCATATCTCCTTGGTATCAACTTTGTTTTCCCTGAAAAATTCCCTGACACCTTTGAAATTCCATTATTCATATTTCATTCCTGAAGATCCTATCCCAAATTCCACTTCCCAAAACCTGAAATCCCACATTTGTCTATTTTTAGGGTTTGCGATAACTCCTTCGATTTTCACCCAAACGCCTTCAAATTTTGCCACCGTATTCCTTTCCTCATTTTGCTTCTTTGTCCCTCTCTACCAAATTTTCTCATTCTTCCACGCCGCTCCTAAAATCCCCATTTTTTGCTTCCTTGTCCTCTCGACAATGTCCAAAACTTACTCAAACCCAAATTACCCTTCCGATTTTTTCCCAAATCCATATTTTCCTCTACTAATACAGTTTCTATTTTTGTTTTTCTACCCACCTCCCCCCCCCCCCCCCCAAAAAAAAAAACAAAACAAAAAACTCTTCGTTATGGTTGTCACCCGCACAGGAGCAAAAACCACAGAGGACGCACTTGCGGCCATCCAATCCAAACTCCAGGAACTGAATGAAAAATTTCTTGGTCTCCATCTTGAGCATTCAGCTATGAACACCAGACAACAGTCCGAGTCTTCATCAAACAATGGGTTCTCTTCTTCCAGCAATTTTCGCCGTCCGAAGCTAGATTTTCCTCGCTTCAATGGTACTGATCCGACTGGATGGATCTATCGTGTAGAACAGTATTTCAGTCTTCATAATACTTTTTATGTCCACCAAGTTCCACTTGCCTCCTTTCATTTGGAACATGAAGCTCTTCAATGGTATCGTTGGTACATCAAGGCTCATGAAGAGCCAAAATGGCCTGATTTTTGCCAGCTCCTTTTGTAACGATTTGGTCCTAGTGCTTTTGATGACTTCATAGGAGCTCTCACTAAAATTCTCCAAATTGGCACTGTGAAAGAGTATCAAACTGATTTTGAGAAACTAGCTAATCACACTGAAGGATTACCGGATGACTTCTACCGGAGTTGTTTTATCAGTGGTCTAAAGGATGCAATTCGCTCTGAGGTCAAAATGTTCAGTCCCAACACAATGATGGAAGCCCTGGTGTTGGCTAAGTTAGCAGAAGACAATATGGTAGCCCAACATTGCTCCAAATCCTCTTTTGTTCCCTTCCACAATATGGGTTCTCAACGACCTCCCATTCCGCCAGCTCCTTGCTCACCTCCAATCAAGCATTTGTCTGAAACAGAGATGTAGGCACGCAGAGAAAAAGGGCTTTGTTATAATTGTGATGAGAAATTCAGTCGGGGACATCGATGTGTTCAAAAAAAGCTCTATCTCTTAGATGTGGATTCTCCACCTGCCTTTGAAATTGGTGAAGAAGCTTCCGATATAATGGATGCTCCGGTTGGCACTCAGGAGCCACCTCCTGACCCTCCATCTTAGGACGACCAGCCCGAGATATCCCTCCATGCTTTAGCTAGAGTCACTTCCCCCCAAACAATGCGGGTATGCGGTTACTTCAAGAAGCTTCCTCTTACAATACTCATTGATTCTAGCACCACTCATAATTTCATTGACCCTCGGATCGCCAAACAAGCTGATTGTTTTATCCATCCTTGCTCCAACTTTGAAGTCATGGTTGCTAATGGGGGCACCTTACCTTGCAAAGGGAAGTGTCGTAATGTCCGTATCTCTATGGGAGATTATAACCTCCGCTCTGACATGTTTTCCTTGACCTTAGGTGGATGTGATGTGGTTTTGGGCGCTCAATGGCTGGGCACACTTGGCCCCATATTATCGGATTTTGCTGAACTTTGGATGCAGTTCTCCCCCGATGGACACAAACACACATTGAAAGGATTACAACCAGGGTCTTTTATCATCATCAGTTCACATCGCATGGAAAAACTCCTTAAGAAGAGTTCCCATGGTGTCATCGCTCAGCTCCATTCCATTCAAATGCAACCATCAGTGGCCCCCACTACTCCTTTGGATCTCCAACAAATTTTGGATCGATATACAGGTGTTTTTGCTGAACCAGTGGGACTTTCACCTTCATGCCTAGAGGACCATCATATTCAACTCCTCCCTGGTAGCATTCCTCCCAACATCAGGCCCTATCACTACCCATTTCACCAAAAAACAGAGATTGACCTCCTCGTTAGGGACTTACTGAAGCAAGGTATTATTCGCCCAAGCACAAGTTCCTTTTCCTCACGAGTTCTTCTTGTCTGCAAAAAATATGGGTCATGGCGCCTCTGCATTGACTTCCGAGCAATTAATCACCTCACCATCAAGGATAAGTTTCCAATTCCTGTTGTTGATGAGCTTCTTGATGAGCTTCATGGTGCTCAATTTTTCTCCAAGTTGGATCTTCACTCTGGGTATCATCAAATTCAAGTTCATGAGGATGATATCCCTAAAACAACTTTTCGCACACATGATGGCCACTATGAGGTTTTGGTCATGCCCTTTGGTCTCACTAATGCTCCTTCCACATTCCAGGCCTTGATGAATACAATATTCCGACCCTATTTGCGGAAATTCATTCTGGTATTTTTGGATGATATCCTCATCTATAGTAAAACATGGGCTGAACATCTCCATCATCTGGCTCTTGTAATGCAAATTTTCTCTGATCATCGTCTCCATGCCAAAAAGTCTAAATGTGTTTTTGGCCAAAAGGAAGTTGAGTATCTTAGGCACATTATCTCAGCACAAGGGGTTCATGTGGATCCTGCCAAAATCGCTGCCATGAACAATTGGCCACTTCCTAAGACACTCAAGAGCCTTTGTGGTTTTTTCCGGTTGACGGGCTACTACCGCAAGTTTGTCAAGGATTATGGGAATATTGCAGCTCCATTAACTGCTCTGTTGAAAAAGGATGCTTTTACATGGACACATGTTACTGAGTGTGCATTTGACAAGATGAAACAAACTATGTGTACTACACCTGTTCTAGCTATGCCCGATTTTTCCAAGGCCTTCACTATTGAGAGTGATGCTTGCAGCAATGGACTTGGTGTTGTTCTCCTTCAATATGAACACCCCATTGCGTTCACCAGCAAATCCCTTTCCGGTAAGAATTTAGCTTCCTCTACATATGAGAAGGAAATGATGGCTATTTTGCATGCAGTACAAAAATGGCGACCCTACCTCTTAGGGAATCATTTCTGCATCAAGACTGATCACCAGAGTCTGAAATATTTCCTAGAACAGCGTGTATCCTCACCATCACAACCGAAATGGGTTAGCAAACTCATGGGTTATGACTATGAGATCACTTATAAGAAGGGTAAGGACAATATTGTGGCGGATGCACTTTCTCGTACATTTGATGACCACGGTTCTCTTTCCACTATTTCTATGCCTGTTCCAAATTGGTTGCAATTGGTTCAACAGGGTTATGTCAATGACTCTTCATTATCTCACATCATCCAATGCTTGGACAACAACCCTTCTATTGTCCCACATTACTCTTGGGATGGTGTTTCACTGAGATACAAGGGTCGTCTGGTGCTTCCCCATAACACAGCTCTTCAACAAGCTATCTTCTATGAACTCCATGCTTCTCCGTCAGCTGGGCACTCTGGTTTTCTCAAAACGTATGAATGGGTACGGTGCAACTTCTTTTGGCATGGCATGAAAATGACAATTCAACAGATGGTGGCTGAATGTGATACCTGCCAGCGCAATAAGGGTGAAACAACACCCCTTCCGGGATTGCTCGAGCCCTTGCCCATACCTACCCGGATCTGGACAAATATTTCTATGGATTTCATTGAAGGGCTCCCTAAATTTGGAGGGAAGACTGTGATTTTGGTTGTGGTTGATCGCCTCTCCAAATATAGTCATTTTTGTGCTCTCATCCATCCCTATACAGCCTCTTCCGTTGCTCAAATTTTCCTGGACCAGATCTTTCGTCTTCATGGAATGCCTTCTTCCATTGTCTCGGATCATGATACGACTTTCACCAGTCATTTTTGGACAGAACTCTTTCACCACACTGGCACCAAACTGAAGATGAGTTCAGGTTATCACCCCCAAACGGATGGTCAGACTGAAATTATCAATAAATGCTTGGAAACTTATCTTCGTTGCTTCTCCTCTTAGCAACAACATTAGTGGGCAAAGTGGCTCCCTCTCACTGAATGGTGGTGCAATACCTCTTACCACACTGCCTCTAAAATGACTCCATATGAAGCAGTTTATGGTCAGGCACTGCGAGTTCTTCTTCCTTACACCCCCAGCAGTTCTCCAGTTCAGGCAGTTGACGTGGTCCTTCGAAACCGTGATGAGGTTCTTCGCATTTTGCGCGAAAACCTTCACATGGCAAGAAATCGCATGAAGCAACAAGCTGATCAGCACCGTTCTGAGTGCACTTTTGAAGCCGGTGATATCGTTTTTCTTCGTCTCCAGCCTTACAAGCAATCCTCACTCAAAATCAAAGGGCGTCATAAGCTCGTTGCAAAGTTCTATGGGCCATACAGGATTCTTCAGAAGATTGGGTTTGTTGCTTATAAATTGGAACTTCCGCCTTCTTCCCGCATTCATCCAGTATTTCATGTCTCTTGTCTGAAGAAAGTTCTTGGCACCAACATCAAAGGCCAAACTTATTTACCAGAACTGGATAATGAAGGATCCATCTTTTTGGACCCGGAGGCTGTCCTCAATAAGCGCACTCATCAGCTTTTCTCTCGCTCTATCACAGAGGTCTTAATTCAATGGCACGGAATGCAGCCTGAGGATGCTACGTGGGAACCACTCCTTTAGATTCAGCGACAATTTCCACATCTAAATCTTTGAGGACAAATCTTTTTCTAAGGGGGAGGGGATGTTAGGAACCCATGTCAATCCTTCTCTTTACCGTGTTAGTATATTGTTGTTGGACGCATATGCTTTGTAAGTCATCCCATAGTAATTGTTGATCCATAGTTTGTGTTATTGTTGTTGGGTGCATATGCTTTGTAAGCCGCTTGTAGTATTTGTTGATCCATAGTTTATATTGGCCCATGGTTTTGAGCCATAGTATTGGCGCCTATTTTTAGTATATAAGTGTGTGTTGAGGCGAAGGAAGCCACGGTGAAGTTATTTTGTATTGAGCTTGCTCAAAGGAGGTTGCCCCCTCGAAGTGGCCTGCGATTAATATAAAAGTGATTTTGAGTTCTGCTACTATATCGTGTATTTTGATTACTTGTTTGCTGCAGGTTCCTCACACCTTTCCCCCTTAAAAACAACACCGTCCTCGGTTTTCTTGTTTTGCAACAATTTTTCTTCACCTCTTGGGTCATCATCTCCTGCTTTGTATCTTTCTATTCTGGTCGTCGTAGATCTTTCCTAATCTTCATAAGTTGTTATTGTTTAGAACCTGTATTTTCCTATAACAAGATCAGGTCTATCCCATAATTCATTCAGTCAAACAAGTCAAAATTCCATAATTTAACTTAAACCATAAACAACAAGTCCTTTTGCAGCATCATATTTGCGAATTATGCAATCATCTTCTAGTCTTTAATTGTATTTTTTATCACCATAATACATAATTATTTCTCAATAATGTAATTATTCATAAGTAATCCACTTTGATACTTGTCTAGTCATTCACCTAAGGTAAACATTTCTTTCACATTTACACATTAAGACATGTAACCGTCTAATGACTTGGAAAATATGTTAACACATATTTCATTTCGTTATTTTTTAAACTCTCCCTTCAGTTCTTTTACCAATTCTTGTGTGGACTTACGTCTATTTTTGAGGTTACTCTCCCTTTCAACCACTAGTCAATAGTTTTCTCCTTAGTAACATCAAACAGCATCCTGTCTTCCAGATGCTTAGCTTTTCCTAGGTCTTAATATTGATATCATAACTCTTACATGGTTCCCCTCAAGCCTCCTCAGTTGAGTCAAGGAATTCCTTTCTACCCCAAAGTAGGGTAGAGTTAGATCATCAAATTTTCTTGCCACTTTATATGCCTAACACCAATGTGCTCAGAAGGAAACTATTTTCCTAACACCATTGTTCTCCAACAGCATGTATTCCTAACACCAATGTGCTCACATGGGAATCGCTTGCCTAACACCATTGTGCTACTGCAACATGTATTTTCCTTATTCATTTTTTATGTTAGTTACAACCTTTGACTATTTGTGACACACATTGTTTGGTGCTTAACATGACTTCACTGTAATTGTCCTGATTCATGACATTGGCTTCACGGTTAACATCTATCGATAAACATATTTTTCATTCAACATTTTCTAAATTGTAGTGATTGTACCCTTACCATCATTCAGGATTCATACAATCTTATAATTCATTCAAAATAAGCCACAACTTATTTACAAGTGGATTTAAAATCCATGTCTTACGTTGATCGTGAGATGGTCAGAATCATAGTAAAGCCCTGCAATGTTAGTACATAACACCACAATGCACAGTTAATCCTTGGTTCATAAAAACCTTGAAATACGAAATTATAATAAGATAAAAAACCAAACAACACTCGTTCTTGAGTGGTTTAGCTCCCTTATTTAAGCCAATGAATTTTTTGAAACAAATATTCCATTTCAATTGCTGGTGTTCCATGCATACTCCTGCAAGTTAGTCCATAAAATTATGCGTTGTTCATTCATGTATCATTTTCACATATTAATAGCAAATTGTCAAAAATCAGACTTTAGATATGCAACTCGATCATTAAAGCAAAGACTTAAATATCGAACTGTAATGATTTTGAAGTAAATATCTGACTCTATCCTTTGTCATTCAATCAAAACAATTCAGCTAGCAAAATAATTCATAGACGATATTTTCCCTTTAGATCTGTTCAAACTAAATCATGCGTTAAGCACATGCATCAAATAAATGTCATCAAAAGTTTGTTAAATATACCCAAAACCAAAATATATGCATTAGTGGAATTTGGACACCCTGACACATTATCAGGCCTAAGGCAAGTCCAACGCTTTACCGACAATTTCAACGGCAATGCTTATTAGATCTATTCAAGCCAACACAATGGACTACAGAGATTGAGCATCAAACGTTATCAGATCTAAAGTATATAATTCATAGCCAAATCGCGGTATCAAATTTGTACACTCTGATCCAAAAGGAATTTATAGGCATCGAATCTAGCTATGACTTGGAAAAAAGGCAATTAACCAACTACATGTACCAATAATTTGTAAAGCATTATTAACAACTGACCAATTGTAGTGGTCTAGTTGCAGCAGTGGACAAGTAATGACATTTAATTTATACCTGTCAGCTCTCCCTTGCAAAACTAGAGGTAATTGCAAGTAACATCTACACACACGCAAATAGATTTATGTATGAAATGTTACAAAATTCTGATTAAATAAGTGTGATTTACGATAGACAACCATTCATGCATCTGTGCCATCAATACAAGGTTGATCTATTCCAAATCGATTTGGTCTTTAACAAAACTCAAAACACAAACAGTATTTTCATTTGGAGATCATAGTCCTAAAGCCATATGTCAACTAGGAACATAGTATGCAGAGTATAGAGTGTTAAACAGCGCAAATCTATACTGTATTCATACATCAGATCTGCTCACCAATTTTAAACACATGACAAGAAATCAAACCAAATATTCGATATATAAAAATGTCAAATCCTTTTATGCACAAAATAAACATAGAAAGGGAAAACGACCACTCGATTAAGTACTCTCCGAAAGACGATAACAAGCTAGCATAAAACACTCTCGGCCGAAAGAAAAATAATATTTATGCTAGATTTTCTTTGTAAAGAACAAATAAATTCTTGCAAAAATATATTTCATAGAGGGATCACCCCTACTTAAGGATACCAAAACAAATATGAAACAGTAATCATTTTTGTAAAAAGGCAAGCATTATTACTGATTTACAGAACCTGTAAACCTTTTTAATGTTTCACTCCCTGAATTCCACGTAGTGGTCTCTTTCCAGTCTGTTGAGTATCCTCCCTTCCTTGAATATAAAACACCAACAAAAATATTTCCCAATTCATTTCTCCCTGTCCATCATTTCCATGCATCCACAAAAGTCATTTCATTGGTTAGTCTTAACATCTTTTTCTTTCTAATTCATGCTGAGCCCAAATAAGCCTGAGTGCTGTTACTTTCGCGCTCTGATACCATATGTAACAAACCTAGGTCAACAAGAGGGAAAAAATTTTTTTCTTTTAAAAGACTAAGTATCATTTTAACAACCATCCTCGATTAGATATATCACAATGGAAGGTACAACTAAAAATATATTGTGAACCGATCACTGAAACATCATGGATCAAATGGTGTTAACTAGATGATTTTAGATTCTTTACAAGTTTAATGTTGATGTGTGATTAACACATTAGGTAGGGACCTTATTCAATAATTTCAACTTTTACCCCTACCCAAATCAACCGTCTACCAGGTTAGAAAAAAATAAACAATCATCACATAATTAGGCCATCAATGATATAAAAATTTCCTATTATAACAACTTATACCTTTGATACAATTGCATAAACTATTCCTACCTCAATATCATTCCTTAATAGAGCTTACTCTTTCCCTAAAATCCTTACTTGGTAATATGATATACTTTCCCGTGCAAATTATAATGAAACAAAACTTCACCATCGAACCATACACATGATGCATTATAGTTTTTTTTTAAACACACATGTTTTCCTCCCAATAGAGAAATGCTTATAATCAGCCTCAAATTATCATTTTTATAACGTACCCATTTAAATACATTTCAACATATACTACACTGAACTCTTATACTATGTGCCTCTAAGTGATTTACAATTAACTATTTAAATCATCAATCTATAACCATGATGTCTCTACTGTCAACGGTGAAGAGTTATATCATTACCATCCCATTTAAGCAAAGGTGTTATAAATTAAGGACTCTTCATTTTTGTCTCTAACTAATGAACCATAAGAGGTATACCTTATTTGTATCCATTTGTAATCTTTAATCATCCATATATTAGTCATGATTAAGACCATAACTTAATTTGAATTCCAATAATTTATTGCTCATAACCTTAAGAGGTGTAATCCACAAAAATATCATCTTCATAGTTCCTTTAAACAGTACTAGTGTGTGGACAAGAAATTCATAGTGCATTTAAACAATACTAGTGTGCATATAAAAAATCATTACTATACAAATAACTTTCCATGATTATCATTCTGCAGTGTTTAATTAATTCACAAGGTTGCACAACATAAGAGAAAAGTACGCAAAACAATACAAGGAAGATACAACATTTAAACACAAGACAAGAGGGATGCCAATGTATGTGGTTCACCCAAATCTCTGTGCCACATCCACCAAACTGTCACATCCTACAAAATTTTTTTAATTAAAGGATTACAATCCACAACATATCTCTTGCCATACATTTCTGTTATATCTCAAGAGACTCCCTCTTCACAGAGTACTTTCTAAGATGTTGGAACACGATCGTTGCTTGTAATCCTATCATTTTACTCTCATGAACATCTATCATTGTGTTCTAAAGAACCTCTTCTAAAACAAACTAGGAGTCACTATTACTCCAGAAACATACCCAATCTACAAATGTTTGGTCTATACAATACATGGAAGGAAATAAATGGTCAAGACTAAAATATAAGACTCACCAACTCACCTAGATTCACATTGACTCAAAAAATCAGTTTTTAAATACCTATCATTTTTAGCTTATGTATGTGTCCAAGAGTCCGATCTACAAATGATCAGGACTGTGTGCCCCTGCTAACACATGCTCCAGATCGGAATCAACATAATACAAGGGTCTAACATCCTGAAGAAAAGAAACATACCTCGAATACCACTAAGAAGGATTTCATAAAAACACATACACACATTATCGACCAATAAATGTAGGTATGAAATTTCATATTTGTTCAAATGCGACTTGAATCATATTAACGCCCATTGATAGATTCCGATACAGAAAAAGAAGGCAGAGGTTACATAAAAACAATTGTATCTAAGTAGAATACAGTAAAGACATCATTGTACTTGATAGAGTTCATAACTATAAAACCAATGGAAGTTAGCAATGATTTTGTATCTAAGAGAATATGATATATACGCCATTGTATCAGGTCTGTACTCAAATGGTAGTTATAGATAATTTTGTATCAAGCCAGAGTACGAACTCTCTCATATCGACGCTAGGGTATATTTTTTATTCCGTTCTATATAATATGAAGTTATAAACAGTTTCATACCTCAAAGGAACATGAAATAAACATCACTGTACTTTATAATTTATAACTATAAAACCAAAGAAGTTATCCACGATTTCAGATCTGAAAGGATACGATATAGACACTGTATGTAATAGATCTATACATAATGGTAGTTATAGATATTTGCATATCCAATGGGGAATACGATCCCTGTCATAACAATGCCATGGTAATTTACAGACCCAGATCTTTAAAACTCGACCTAAAATCCAAATGAAATTTATAAAAAAAATCATATCTGACGGGATACGATCTCTATCGTATCAACGCCACAGTAATCTACAAAACAACATGACTTTATCAATCTTCAAGATGGAGGGTAATTAGTTACTATACAACTGTTCTCAGTACATTCATATCAATACCGACAAAGGTAATTAATTTTTTATAAGGACTACAAAAATCCTACCAAGATAAATACTATCTGGGTAGTATGGCCGCCTTGTATTTAGTGACCTTAGATCTATAAAACAAGGCTAGGTTTATTTTAACGATTTACATAAGAATTAAAAACCAGATCAAACCATTCTAAAATACATCGCCAACAAAGAGAAGACCCTACCGAGATCTGATGTAATGTTCCCACATGACCCCTATCCGAAAATACAAAGTTTAGTAAAAGGGTGTCCAAGCAAGTACTCGGTAAAAGATCACTATGTGTCGTGGGGACACTTGTGAAATACTGAAAGAATGAAAAATTGTGGTTACATACTAACACGACGAAATATTTTTTTGTCTGAATATGAGTCCATTGAGGAGCAATGAGACCACACAAATTGTT
Source organism: Pseudotsuga menziesii (assembly GCA_001517045.1). Taxonomy (NCBI): domain Eukaryota; kingdom Viridiplantae; phylum Streptophyta; class Pinopsida; order Pinales; family Pinaceae; genus Pseudotsuga; species Pseudotsuga menziesii. Next base: position 479,618 of record LPNX011160953.1, on the reverse strand, counting down.
GGAGTTTGGTAAACTCTTTATTAAATTTATGGGACCATTTCGACTATGCCAAGCAAGTTGGTATTGGAAATCTAGGTGTACAAAAGGATAGGGGAATTATATTTAAATATACACATATATATGTGTGTGTGTGTGTGTGTGTGTGTGTGTGTGTGTGTGTGTGTGTGTTCCTCATAGAAAAGAGGGAAGAAAAGGATTTAGATCCTTTATATTACCTTGGATATAACCCCAATACCTGTAATATAATAAAAAAGAAGTTAGTATAGATAAAATGGAAAAAATGCAATTAGCATAATAAATCCGTGAATATCACTAAGGGTTGAAATATTAAAAGAGAAAATGTTTATAACCGAAGGGGAAATAATTATAGTTCAAAACAAATGTGTAATCAAATTGGAGAATTCCCTTTTAACAAAGAAACTAGAACATTAAGTGGAATCATGCTTATCTCACATGCGCTGGGAACAAAATAAATGAGGAGAGTATGACTTTAAAATGAAAAGAACACAAAGAATAAGGGGCACCCTTAGCTCAAGGGGGAATTTACTGCATGAATCGTTGTATGCATTCCCTTTTGTTAGTTGTTCTGCATAGCCGGGGGGGTGGGGTGGAATAAGGGAAAAGGCAATCCATTTTGGGTAAATCTTTCTAGGCAAGAGTCCAATGCTACATCTTAGGTTATGCGTCTACCTGTGGAGAGAACAACGTGAAATATATATATATATATATATATATATATATATATACATATATATATATATATATATATATATATATATATATTTTCAGGATGGGTTAGCATGGAATCGGGTGATAGCTTGGTTTTTGTGCTGGTCAGGCTTAGATAATGGCCTAAGTACTGTGCTTTATTATTTTTATTGTGCCACGATATCGATCTGATCCCCATTTTGTCCTATTTATTATAATGATCGGGCTTAGATATTGTGTTGTTTATTATAATGATCAAACCTAGATAATGGCCTAAATACAGTGCTTTGTTTATTTTTATGGTGCCACGATATCGATCTGGTCCCCGTTTTGTGTTGTTTATTATAATGACCAGGCTTAGATATTGTGATGTTTATTATCATGATCAGGCTTAGATAATGGCTTGAATAATGTGCTTTGTTTATTTTTATTGTGCCATGATCTCGATATGGAGGTTTGAATCTTGTCCTTCATTTGAATATTTGTTTGTGCCATGATATCGATCCAGAGGTTTGAACCTTGTTCTTCTTAAATATTTATTTTGTGCCATGATATTGATCTGAAGGTTTAAATCTTGTTCTTCATAAATATTGTGTTGTGCCACGATATTGATCTGGAGGTTTAAATATGGTTCCTCATTGAATCTCTGGTTGTGCAATGACATCAATCTGGAGGTTTCAACCTTGTTCTTCTTAAATAATTATTTTATGCCACGATTTCGTTCTGTCTAAATCTGTTCTTCAAGCATTGCTCACGATCTCATTTTTGGTGAATGTGCTATAGTCTAGATCTATTCTTGAAACATTGCTCACGATTTCATTGTTGGTGAATGTGTTTTAGTCTAGATGTGTTCTTGAAACATTGCTCACGATTTCATTGCTGGTGAATGCGTTATAGTCTAGATCTGTTCTTGAAACATTGCTCATGATTTCATTGCTGGTGAATGCATTATAGTCTAGATTTGTTCATTGTTTAAACATTGCTCATGATTTCATTGCTCGTGAATGTGTTATAGTCTAGATATGTACATTGTTTAAACGTTGCTCATGTTTTCATTGATTTTGGTGGTCAATAATTTCCTGTTGCATGCTCTGTCTTTGATGCCATGATTCCAGAGAAGAAATCGATAGGGGCTTAGCTGTTGGCTATAAGTATTATGCTTTGTTAATCTTTGTCCTTTTATGCTACGATTTCAGAGAAGAAATCGAACGGGGATAGCTATCTGCTCTGAGTATTGTGTTTGGTTAAGAATCTGTTTTACTTCATGCCCATGGTTTTATGAGAATCAATCTGGTGTTTAAAATGATGGCATGGATTTGTTAGCTTTATGTTATATCAGTGATCTTTTTGTATTCGGTGTCACTCCACATGTGTGTTATCGATTTGGAAATTACCTTCTATAGGGAATATAATATTTAACCTCTCATCATTACTGATTCGGGTTACGAATAATGCCTTTTTTTTTGTTTAGTTGACTTCATGCTCAACTCGAAGTAATTGGTTGAAGGCTGGGTGCTTTTATTTATTCTGTATTAATGTATTGTTGAAAGATGGATTTTTGAAGATGTTTAGGAGTTATAACTCTTTCAGTTCTAGAAGAAAACTGTAGACAAAGAAACATGATGTCATAAGAGCTTAAGTTGTCTTTTATGCCAAATACTAACACAGGGTGTTGGCCATGAGCTCATCCTTGGATAACATACAACTAGTATCATTTGCATTCTAACTGGTTGTGTAAAGCCGAGCCGCGAGCATCCTTCTCTGTCTTATGGACTGGGTAATGTTTCATAACTAATTATTGTTGGGGTTGGGAAATGCACTGTACTTTCTTTGTTTCAAAGCTAAAATGAATTGTAATAGATAAGCCACATCATTGTACCCCCTTTATGGAAGAATCAATAAAACGACTAACAAAAGCTTGGTCAACGTATCCTCATGAAGGAGGTGAACCACATATATGGTTGTCTCGTATTTTGTATTTTTATGTTGTGCATGTTTATTTTTACATGATGATGTTAGTATGAATGCAATATAAATGTTTATTAGTGGAATAGGTTACTACACGTATTTTTTGGAGACATCTAACTCAGAAGCACATTACTTGGATGGTTTAAAGCTTTAATAAAAAAAAAGAAAAATGAAATTTTTTTACCCATTTTATCTAATTCTGCAACATGGTATTTCGGGGATTTCACATATGGTATCAGAGCCAGCTACAAAACTGGACCCATAAGGTTATTTTCAAAAAATTTAAAAGGAAACGTGCAATCCACAATTGTGGAAGGATAAATGTGGAAGTTTTTTCAAAAAGGTTAAAAGGAAACCCATAATCCACAACCTGCAATTACGGAAGGATAAATGGGGAAGGTTAATTCAAAAAAATAGAAAGGAAACACACCATCTACAATCCACAATTATAGAAGGTTGTTTGTGATAGGATCATTGGAGAAGGTTGTTTGTGGAATGATCATTGCAGAATGATCATTGTGGAAATATAAATTTCAGAAAGATCATTGTGGAAGTCTATTTGCGAAATTATCATTGTGGAAGGCTATTTACAGAATGATCATTCACTAGTAGAAAATGAGAGATTAGTGACCAAAAAATGACCAAAATCCACATATCAATGACCACTTTTGGTTTGGCGATCGCTGGTGGCTAATTTCTGGTCTTTTATTACCCGACCAAAATTGGTCATTTTTATTTTGGTCATTTATAGCTTGTCGGTTGGTCATTAATTTGGTCACATATTTGGTCATATATTTGAATCAATGACCAAATATATGACCACATTTGTGACCAAATTAATGACCACATGACAAGCTAGAATATGACCAAATTTGGTCACGTAATAAAAGATGATAAATTAGCCACCAAAACTGATTTTTGGTCATTGATATGCGAATTTTGGTCATTTATATCTCATTGTTTGGCCGCATATCTCTCAATTATTGGTCATTTTATTTGCAAATTTTGGTCATTAATCTCATTTACTGGTCACTAATTTAGTAATTTTTAGTCGCTTTATGTATGGCCATTATATTTTAGTAGTTTTAATGGTGTCCATTATTAATCAATATAAATTTTTAATTTGATATTACGTTTAAATTA
>LPNX011160953.1:424787-471878 GCA_001517045.1 Pseudotsuga menziesii | reverse complement strand
AATCACTCTGAACATGCTGCATACAATTCAATAATTCATTATGTTAAATAGTTTAATTGTATTATCTGTGACCTACAAACACTTACAAATAAGTTAAGCTATCAAGTTTACAGAATTCCAGAGGAATAGTTCCATTCAAACGGTTACCATGCACATTGCTGGACAAAGAAAGGACAAGAAGAAGACATGACCTCAATATTGTTAGAAAAATGCCAAGATTACTTTCCATAGATTTTCCACTAGGCCTGAAGATTATATCACTTACAAGTAATTAAGAGCAACGCAGGAACTAATGTTCTCTAGGATTGGACCTTCAAGGTGATTTCTGGAAAGATTTATGTCCAAACAAAATACAATCTAGTGTTGTTAAAATACCTGCAGAAAGATTCCACAATATATCTATGATTAATGTTGTAGTATATTACTAGGTTTGAATATGTTTCTACCATTTTTGTCTTTACTTTCTTGAAAACTATATAGACAAAAACTTACAATTCAAACAGTTATTCCAACTTCCCCAGCTCAGGTGGAATCTGCCCTGTAAGCTGATTGTAATTTAGCTGCCTGCATATCCATATTGGGATTTTTCTTATAATTCACATCCAATTTCTATTTCTTGCATATACTATACATAACTACATGATGTTGTTTAAATCTCTTACAGGTAGCTCAGCTTTGTCATATTCCCTAATTCCGGTGGAATAGATCCAGTGAGATTATTACTGTGCAAATATCTAAGAAGTACAAAGCAAATAACAAGAGAATCAGCTTCTTGAAAATTGAAAATGAAAGGAAGTTGTGGTCAACATATAATGACCAGAGGTTAGAATTCAAGCAATTAAGTGTGCAAGTAACTTACAGCTTTCCAGTGTAAGTCAAATTGCCTAGGATGGGAGGAATTGTTCCAGTAAGATGATTATCACTCAAATCCCTGCAATAAATATTACTAATGTATCAATGCACTAAAACATAAACCATAATTGTATAATCAAATCTTCGCTTGGGATCGCAGAGCATTGATCATGTAGGAAGGAATATGAATTGATTGTGCACAAGAAATATACTAACAAAATCCCAAAACATTATGGGTTTTAACTTTTTATTGAGCTGGGATTGCATGCATATTTTAAGGACTGAGGTTACTTTTAATCAGATTAGAAGACATTTTAGTACAAGTTAAAATCCAGCAAACACTTTACTTACAGAATAACCAGAGCCTGCATGAGACCAATTACTTCTGGAATCCTTCCTCTCAACTTATTACCTTGCAGTGACCTATGAAGAAACCACTTCAAAATTAGTCTATGACCACTAAAGCAAACACTTTAATGTAATTTGTTGAATAGTACATAACATGCAACTAATTATGTTACTTACACAACCCACATGATGTCCTATCCCTATCTATTCAATAAAAACATTCTGATACCTATTCTCTTTCATTAAAATAATATACAGCAAAGGGGCAAGATGGATCAGCAATGGCATACGACACTAGAAAACCTATTTTAAGCTCTGGAATTTTTTATACTTACAGGGTAGCCACTTGTAAGTTCCGAAGGCATCACAAAGGTGAACCTGATGCCCACTTAAAAGGGAGATGATTCTCTACAGAGATGAAAATCGATAACAGTTGAACAAATAGAAAAAGGCTGGCAAAAACAAGATAAAGAAAAACATATTTAATTAATTCATATAACTATACTTTTCGATATACATGAATAATCATAGAGTACTAATCAGTCGTCCTCATTCCTCAAACATTTAATTGGAAAAGGCAAGATTTCAGTTATTTAACCTCAGCAGTACTATTTGTCATATAATTACTAGAGTCAGCTGGCAATACGGCCCATCCAATTTGTAAGGTATCTCCTCTGTCGCTGACATTCAGAATGTTAACCTGTGTTTGCTTCATGTTTGCAAAAATATATATCCATAAATTCTCACTCTTGAAAACATGAAATGAATAATCTATGACTTCCTTCTAAACAGTAAAATTTTGAAACTGTCAACAAGTATTAAGTATTTTTTGGCTGCTGAAAACAATCATTTAACAATCTTTTCACTTCATTGGAAGGGTTTTTGTTTCATCTGATAAACAACAACTTCCAGCTCCCATGCCATATACTTTTTGAATTCAATCACAAGGGACCTGAAATCCTTAGGATTAATGGTCAGAGACATATATATTTCTATTCCTCCAATTTCCTGATACACTCTTGAATGGTCAGAAACCGGGAATCAATCTCACCTCAATAATGACCATGAACAAATTCTTTGAAGTGCAAAATAGATACAACAATCTACAGCTTTTCCAGAGCCACATATATGTTTTCATGAGAATTCCAAGGTTGGAATCTTTATGAAAGGACCATGTAGGAGATACCTTTGGCCTTCAGTTGTGTCCTCCCATAACATAAAAATAAAAATATAGGTTATTTGAAATGGTTGATTAATTTGCAAGCTGAAACTTGTGTGATGAAATGGATGCTCTAAGATATGATAACAGGAAGATATCAATTATATACACAAAAGTTTAAAATCTCAGTTCAGAACAAATCATACCAATGGAGATAGCTGCATACAAACATGATGCAAAGCATGTCAAGGTAAAAAACGATTCACATATATGTGAACATGCTAGCAGAGAATTAGGCTAATATCCTAGAGAATCACAAATGCTCATAAAGGATTACGCAAACAAAAATAATACTTGGAGATAAACATAATTGTTTAATTTTGTTGAATTTTGATCTTAATTGCAGAAATAGAGAGAATCTTTAGCTTTTGTTAGTTTAGAATTACGTTGGGTTGAGTGCCCAACACTTGGATCAAGTTTTGGATCATTTTCCATTCAGTTTTTTAGTTATTAGGTCATGTTTTGCTTGCTGGTTTTTCACATTCATTAACAGAAGTAATAAGGGAAGCAAGCTTGTATTTCAATTTAAGTGTTACTGGTTGTTTTTAAATTTTAATTGTTAGTTGACCCCTAAAGTCACAAAAGGATTCTCAGCTATGGTTTGCAAGTGCTAACCCAAAGTGCAGAGAAATAGTGCAAGGTGACAATGCACTGTTTCTAGTTACCTTAGAACCTCACAGTTTCAAGTGTTAACACAATCCAATAGCCTCAATTAGCACATCAATAGGCTTCCAGGATCCAAAAAAGAGATGTCCTCCCAAGGACTATACACCTTGTCCAACCGCACCTGAACTGAACCCTATTCATCCCCTTCCTAAAATTGGACAATGTAAACCAACCCCCATAGTCAAACCCTTTCTCTCCCCAATTAGGATCAAGGATCTGAAGAGAAGCCTTACATCTTGCCCAAACATGCTTTTCAAAACCACTAACAACCACTCCCGTACCACCACCCCAATCATTATGGATTATACAACATTATCCACAATCATAACTAAAACAAAACAAAGTCATTCCCGTCACAAAATTAAAATCTCTATTGAATCCCATGCTTCTCAAAATGCAGTTTCTAAATTCAGAGAGTGACAGTAAATTCAAATTCTTGTAAGGTAAGGAATGCCACAACAAAATAAGATGGAATACATGTCTCCAATTCTATAGAAAACTAATTCTATTTAAATATCGTAAGATATACTTCACTTATAAGACATACTGTAGGTCATCTGGTGAAACTCTGGTGGGAGCTACAGATGAATAATTTATATGTTTTAAGAACGATTAGATTGGCTCAATGAGTGAAATCCCATTTGCTTGATAAAAAACGGAATGGACTTGTGAAGCACAGAAGTATATCACCCAATGTGAGGACAAGACTTTAAAGACAGTAAGATAAGGCTGAAGCAGCTTCAGTTTATTGGCTTCAAACAGGTGATATCCCAACGAAAGACTTATTGAAATGTTCACCTATAAAGAAGGCCCTTGAGAAGATCTCTGCACTCAATATGCCTCAGGCGAGAATAAGGTAGCAGACTGAGATTGAAAAGGCATTTATATCCCATTCTAAAATGGTATTCCAAACGTAAGGCATCAATGAAAATCATAAGAAGGCTATGCAAACCTGTGCTGACCATCCCACAAGTCATAAAAGCTAACTCACAGACAACATTTAGCCACCAGTCATTGATGCCACCAGTTAATTTTGTTCTTTCTTCTTTCTTCACTCGTGATTCAGTTAATTTTGAAACTGATTTTGAACTTCTTCACAAATAACCATGGGTTTTGCTATTTTAATTTTGAAACTGATTTGAACTTCTTCACAAGTAACTATAGACTCAGGCTCATAATATTCTAACACCATGTTCAGCTTGCAAACAAGACAAACAACTGATTTAACAGTTACAATAAAGTCAATAGATAAAATGAGATTGATACAATCTTATATCATCAACGAGGTAGTTCTTCTCCCATCACACCATTACATCTTAAATGTCTTTTTAATTAAGAGCATTACTCAAAACTTATACTCTAAAACATATTCATGTAAACACTTCAAACTATGTTTTCCAATCTTCTTAAAACACCAAAATGACTCTAAATGGTCCCATTCTTTCCTGAACAAGCCTTCAGCCTGTTGTTATGGACCTTGATAAAACAAGAAATTCAAAATTTTGCTTAAATACACAGAAGTTTTGTCCAATCCTCCTCTCTGGTCTTCTCTACACAGTCACACATATGGAAATTACAACAACTTTATTGTCTCTATCTTTATGCATAACTGTCTCAAATTTGGCCATATTATTTTATTTCCACAACACTCAACCTCACAATCAAATCGCTAATTAGAAAATGACTAAATTCATGCATAAGACATTCATTCCAACAGTAGCTACACTGCACTTTCAATGCAGTGCAAAATTTAAGAAATAATCAGAGAGCTCACTGCAAGAGTCCCAGTCAAAATTTGATGCGTATGGGTCCCTTTTCGGTGCAATTGGGCCCCTATGTGTGTTGTTGAGGGTGTCCTTGGAAGACTGGCCTGTAGCTTATTGTGCCTCTTGTACAATGATTACTTCATTTCTCTACTTCCCTTCAATATTCTACCAACTACATTAATTAATTAAGCGTTGTTCCATTATCATCATTAGGAAGCCACCCATAGCTGAGTTTTGAGATTCTTAGGACCACTTTGAAGAACTTTTTGAAGACAATAAAGCAGGCATAGGGAGTTCTTCTCATTTGGGGAATGCCTCGAGTCTATCCTATTTTTAAGATATGGGTTCATATAATTTAGTCCTGAGTTTGATGTTTTCGCTCTGTTTAAGTCAATTTTGGAGGGAGTCTGCATGTGTTTTGGAGGAAAATGGAGGTGGTCTCGTGGTGAGTCTGAAACATAGAGGCATTAGGAGCATGACAGCCATGAATGCCTTTGAATTGCTCAGGGTTTCAAGCAACTGAAGCTCAACTAGGTTTCATTCTCTGGGAAGAAGCAGACATGGCCACAAGCAGCATTCACTGGATATCTCATTGCCTCTGAGTGCAGGGAGTGACTACATAATTCAAGTAATGTAGACTTAAGAGCAGAATGAGAGGTTTGCTTCCTCAAAGTTCAAACAACCATATCTTTATACGAGCTTCAAACTAGTGCCCTCAAATATGCAGCTAATAAGTAGTATTATTTTACCCCAATCAACCGTCAACCATTTTCTTCCATGCGAACACCATAATGAACTGCGGCACCCATCTATAAATGATAAGATCCCATTTATATTTATTACATTAACCATATCAAAGGGCAAGCGGCCACGCCAGGATGAACCCTCTGCAACTAAGGTGGCATCTAGTGCCTGAAATGGTTGGCTCTTTGTTTTCATGACAATGGTTAATACATTGTGTTACGAGAAACTATAAAAGGAATGGGAAATGAAAATAGAATAAGAAACGGGGGTAAAGGGCTTTGGGGATAAGAAACATGAACCCCCCTTGCCAGCATATATTTTGCATATGAAATTGATTAGTAATACACTGATGCAGTGTCAAGATGGGAATGGAAAAGAAAACCAAGTAGGGAACAAAACAAGAAATGGGTCTCCTAGTCAGGCTTCCATTAGCACATTTATGATATATACAACTGCTCTAGAACACCTCCAGAGCCCTAATTTTGGACATTATGATAATGACTGTTTAATGGCTTTGGGCCGATTTATTATAATGTGAGTAGCTGCTCGGTATGTGGCATAGAGCCTAGAAGGGTTTATCATATTGCCCCAGATTTTGGCTGGTGTGGACTACTGTTTCATTAATAAAATTTACAACATACAAACATATTTTAAAATAATAGCTGCACATTTTTTCCTCTGAGAACCTTACTTGACAAGTAACGCAAAGAGTGTGACATAATTGGGTTTTTCCTGTATGAAATTCCCCATAGATATCTGTGATTGATCCAGTCTCAACCCCTCCTGTTAAGAAAAGAGCAAACTCTCAGAATCATGGAATGTGCCTAAAAAACAATTATCAATGCCCACAAAGAATTCCACCAATTCCATCATTAATAACAATGCAACTCAACTGTATCCTTGTAACCAAAGAACTCTCAAGCAAGTTCTGCAGAAATTACTTTACCTTCTAGTATCTTGTCAAGTTCTCTAGAGCCAGAACTTATCTGTATAATCTCAAGGCGTTAAGCATGCAGTTGGCTGGCACCAGTGAAACCCATGGGAACCAATTTTGAGGCTGCTAGAGGAAATAATCATATGAATAAAGCCACCCACTGAATTTTTCATGTTTTCAAAAATAGAAATATAAAAAAAGTGGGCTAAGGGATAAAGTTGACATGCCTGCTTCAATAGGTTTATCAACCTTGGCATCACTGAGGCCCTTGATCTGCATAAGCTCTTTCTTGGGAGAATATGCAACAACTTCTACCGTGCAGTGCTTGGCATCCTTGAGTTTTTTAATATCAATAGCAGATATCCCACAGGCCTGATACAACAAAAGAATCCAGAGATCAAATTCATTTCAAAGAAATTGCATTGCATTGTTCTTGGCTTTGAAAGGAATTTGAAACTTATTACTTGAAGTTGTTCAACGGGGTAGGGTCCATGCTGCAGCTCCTCTGCATTTTCTTCTTCCTGCGGAATCTGCTGTTGCTTGCGTTGCTGTTGTTCCATCGGAATATTACTGAGAAAGCAAGTTAAGAGAGAAACCCAATAAGAAAGAAGGTTGTCTCGTGATTCCAAGTTGGCCCTTCGATCAGTTTCAGGTTGTTTGATGGGTCGATGGATGATCCTGGTGTTGCTCTGTAGAGGGGCCAAAGAAGAGGTTGTAGAGTGACTCTGGTTTTGAATTTGGTGTGGGCGCCAAAGTTATTTATATTAAATCAATTTTTAATCATTTAGTCTATTTAAAATAAAATCCAGGGACACGTTTCTCCTCGAAGATTCCGTTGGATGTTCCTAATGTTATGAGAACTCCGATGGCTAAATAAGTTTAGCTGGAGAAGTGCTTCTTTCTTTTACCAAAATTTTTACAATGAAATTTTTTTCTTATTTTTAATTTTGTTCTCGGGGTTTGGTAGGTTTATTTTTTATTTTAATTTTAGATTTATTAATCAAATTATTTAAAATGTAACTTTTTTACATTTTAAAACTTTAAGTATGAACGTTTTTAAGTTACTAAAACACTGTGTTTAAAATTTGGAGTGAAGGTGGATAGAGTGTCTAACACGTGGATAGATTTAAAACCATTACACACTGAAAAATCCATAAATTTAAACACAGTTTTTGTATTTTTTTTTGGTATATTAAGAAATTTATCTCATCTACACACTTTATAGATGCAGTGTAAAAAAAATAACAATTAAGCATTACTATTATTATTTTATTTTTGTTTTTATAAACTATTATAAAACTTATTGAAATATAATTTTTTCTTTATATCTAAAAATTATAGGATAAAAAATTTAAATTAAATAGATTTAGTTTTTTTTTATGATAATTGTAAATGTCCACTAAGATTACTTTGCTCTATTGGACTTAAGCATCGGATATGCGACGGTGCTTTTCAAAGGTACCGTCGCTTAACCGACACTTACTAACGCGTCGTCGCTTAACCGACGGTTATGAGAATAGCTGTCGCTTCACCGACGCTTGTGGCCACATTTACCAAAAAAAAATGTATCCTTGTGATTTTTGGTAAGTTTAAAAAGAGAAATCCACGCGCCGTCGGATTTTTCCATCAGATTTTGGATCGAAATGTAGTAGTGCCACCAAGAAATGATCCTGCATTACTCCATCCACTAGTGGAAAATGAGATATTAGTGACTAGGAGACCAAAATGTTTGGTCACCATAGTTTTTTTCAAGGAATAAATGACGAAAATTGATAAATTTAAGTGAGCTAACTAAAAAGGACCAAGATAAATGACCACTTTTGGTCACGGGATAAAAACCAACTAAAAACGACCAAGATAAATGACCAAATTTGGTCACGGGATTTCTAGACGAAAAATGACCACATAACAATTGGTCATATATCTGGTCATTTTTAGTTGTCACTCTAAAAATGAAAAAAATTACAAATTTGACAATGAATTTGTACATTTTAGTAAATTCTAACATATATATAATATATATTTACACGTCCCTATATTAACAAAATTGAATTAATGCAACCCAGCTATATGTTAATTTGGACACAACCTTGGCATATAAGATCCCAACTAAACCTTGGCATATAATGTTAATTTATATAAGGATAATTTGCATGACCCTAGCATATAATTAAAGTTTTTATAGGCTAATTTGGACATGACCTTAGCACTTTGGCTAATTAAATCAATGGGATCCATGTCAGTTGAAACCAATGGCACATGCAAGAATATCATCGCACTAAATTGAAACACGGCATAATCTCCTTCCTCCATCATCTTCTTCGTCCTCCATAGGATTCTGTCTCTACGTCCCTTTCTAATAGCATAGGCTCTCTTGCATCATATATCTGATATTTTGGTTTTATTTTCGATCTCACTAAGTTTCTTTCCAAGCCTTTAATTGTCTCTATCCTTTATGCTTGTGGTGTCATAGTGGACCTTTTCTTTATAATATTTCTTCTAAATTCTCTTCTGAACACAAGCATGCACTACTACATATGGCTCAAGAGTCCCACAACAATTTGCCATGAATAAGTTAAAATCATTTTTTTCATGGAAAAACGGTTTAAAATTTTGGAAAATAATGAAAATGTCCTCGATGATCATCGCTATAGCCACGCATAGTCCATAATGTTGCTATAGCATTGGAAGTTCATCGCTATAGCAATGTATATTACATTCGGTGCTAGAGCAAGGACAAGAAAGCAGGGTTCAAAATTGAACCCATCATAGCTCGTTAAAGGGATCTCAACACGTTAGAGAAGTGCCATTAAAAGAATGCCCGCCATTTAAAATGCTAGTTTTGATTTTTAACCGTTTTTAAGGAAGTGCATAAATTGAGTTAAAATTTCATTAAAAGGATGGCCTGAAAAACTACACATCAAACATTACTTCTAAATTCCGTCACCTGCAAGCTTGAGTGGAGTTAATAAGTTATCATCATGGAGTTATAGTTTTCAAATTTATGTCTTCACTTCATGCCTAGTTGCAAGGGCCAAGACTAGTGCTGATTGATTGGGTGAATAACAGCGACCAACAAATACATGCATGGTTAAGGAGACACGTGTTTCTTGGTTTCTAAGGACACGACATGTTCTTGAAGAAGTGAGGATTGGGCCTAAGAATAAGAAATACCATGATGATAAAACCAACCAACGAAATTCAAATTGCAGCCACCGTTGATCGTCCTAGTCAAAATGACACACATAGAGCTACCACTGTACCAAGTTTAGAGTAATATTTATATCTCTATACCACTTTCATCAATGGATTCATACGGCTAAGATACAAGTCACAAATAAGGATTTCGGGACTAGGAATTAGGATTTTGAATCATTGCAGAGGAGTTTTGTGGAAGTATGTGAAATTTCCATGGGGCAATAAATCAACTTGAGTAAGTGGGAGTTCCAAACTTTAGGACAGTCAAGTGACTAAAGTTACAGATGTGGAGGTATCTTAACCATCTATCTATATGAAAAGGGTTAGCATAATGGACTCGTCCCATACAATCTATTGGGAAACGAACGAGAATATAGACCTATGGTTGTGCCTTTGTTTCATGAATCAATCTATGAGCCAGAGGGATTTATGTGCTCAAGGATGTCCATGCCTTTCATGTCAGTGAATCTTAAGGAAAACATATCAATGTATTCATAGAGCAGAGCAACAATCTCTACATCGAGATGAGGGTTCAAAACTGTTCTGGTGCTTTATTCACAGATTCTATCAATAATTTCTACATAGAGATGAGGGTTCAAACGAATTATGGTACTTTATCCATGGATTCTTTCTCCTCATGGGAAATGATTAGTAGCTCTACTTCTTGCATTGACATTAACACTCATAATGGAAAATGGAAACTACAAACTATCTTCTTTCTTGGGTATCAGTTGTCATGGGCATCCAACAGGATGAAGACATTAAGGGTGAAGGATATCATGGAACCTGAAGGGATGCACCCCCATTATTGGGCCTCAGCTGTGTCTTTCCCACAACATAAGGAATGATTTTCAATTCCAACACAACGGTCATGGAAATTTTTAAAGTCAAGTTCCATGAGGTAAGTCTATGATCTCTTCCATTTTTTTTTGTATATTATATATGGTAGATATAAATTTATTTAAGATTCCATATTCTTAAACTAAGGTAACTAGATGTTCTCCAAAATTGTTATAGTTTGTGATTGATATGGGGTGACTCAAATTTCTCCAAAAACCTTCTAAATTTATATATATGCAGTTGTATTCTCACCCTTGAACAACAAAAACTATATTCTCTCTTGGATAGTGGTATGGTTATGTCACAGGGTTTGACATTTTGAACCCTTCAAATTTGAAATTCGTCGAACTAAAGAAAATTTTGGAGTTAGATGAGGTTCGTCGTACTTATAAGTTGTATATGGAACTTTCCCCTAAATTTCTCTTGGTTAATAGTCAAAGTTTTTATTATTTCTTTTGAGGGAATGACGAGAATATTTACCATCATGGGGAATTGTATTCAATCGTATATCTCAACTATTGCTTGAATACAAGTTCCACCAATATTATGAGTCTAAAAAATAGTCATACCCAAGTTGTTTCTCAATTTCCTGCATGAAACCCTACCCACTGAGCCTATAAATGATATCTTTCAGAGTGGCATAGGCATGATCAACAAAATATATATCCATCATCCCAACACGGAAATTTTTTCAAATGAATTTGAAATAAAAACAAACGAGATTTATTAGAAAATAATTAATATGATTCTACCCTAGTCATATCTATGTCGCAATGGGAATTGCAATCCACTTAAGTCATAATGTGCTTTTAAGTGTTTAATAATCTCAAGGGAAACATTTTAATATTTAAAAAGTCGTAAATAGTAATGCAAGTACAAAATACGTGAGGCACTTCCGTCAGTGATAATGAGAGTAGTATTTCATGAGACATTTCTATCAACACTTGATAATGAGATTAGTATTGTGTATAAATTCAAGAGAATGATGTAACCAAATTATATGTAAGCATGGTATATGTGTGTGTGGAACCTTATCTCATAAAAAAAACTGAGTTCGAACTTCAATTTCAACTTAGTCAAACTCAAATTCGAACTCAAATAATGTGACGTAACGGTATGGTATAGTTTGCCGTCAAATTCATTTATAGAAGGTATTTATTTCTGATGGTTGCATTATGTTAATGCACAAGTAGAAATATTATGTATTAGCAACACACATTGGCGGTTTCATTGGTGTTTATCTTATGGTCTTGGCTTGGATTGACCTCAACCCCTTATCTAGTAATTTTTTCTAACCACTTGGAACTTGTTATATCTTTATGTGTCCTTGGTTTTGCAGTTTCCACTCAAAACAAACTTTATTTTTTAATAAATTCAAAAGCATTCCATAGTATTATATGATGTACATAATCTTTGAATCTCATTTCAACTTCATTGAAAAATTTGAACTCGAATTGAACTTAATGGTTGTTGAACTCAAGAACCTTCAATGTACTATTTCATTTTGAAAATAAAAAATACAATTAGAAATTATTGTCACTCTGTTAATTTTGGATTCATAGCTTTTTTAGTAGCATAAATTTAATTAAAAATAATATTTTATTTAACTTTTTCTTTGAAACGTATGATTAAGTCATTATTGCCAATTTAATTAAAATAGTATTTTATTTGACTTTTTTTGAAATATATAATTAAGTTATTATTATCAATTCAAATGTAATTTTTTTTAATCCTTTCATCATTTAAGGGTGATATCATTATACACCCTCCAAGCTGAAATTAAGAACGACCCTTCAAATTTGATCCCTGTGGACAAGAAAGCCTGGAACATCAAACCTCACAGCTGTTGATCTTACCCTGCAAGATGGGAAGTGAAAGATGGGTAGTGAAAGATGGGCAACTCATTGCAAAACTTGTTCCCAAAACCCTAAACCCCGAGGCCGAGGTCAAGGATGAAAATGCATTAATTCTTCGAATGTGAGTCTACCCAGATGGCATCCTGAGATTCAAGGTGGATGAGGACGTGGAGAAGGATGGAAAAAGAAAGCAATTCGAGGTTCCCGACGTCTTGGCGGAAGATCTGAAGGATAGGTGCCTCTGGCTGCAGAGAATCAAGCACGAGGAGGATGGATTTTATTTGGTTTATCTCATCACTGGCTACGAGGTTGTTTTACAGCAGGATCCGCTGGAAATATATGTGAGAAGAGGTAAAATTGAACGTCTCGTCTTGTTTAATAGAAAATGGATTTTCCATTTCGAGCAACTTAGAAATAAGAATGAGGAAGAGAATTGGGATGATCAATTTTGCAGTCATACTGATTCTAGAACCCATGACCCCGAATCTATTATCCTAGATGTTTCTTTTCATAGGGCCAAGCATGTGTATGGGATACCCGAACATGCCATTGGCCTTGCCCTCAAGCCAACTAGAGGTCCTGAGGTCGATTCTAAGCCATACCGCTTATTCAATCTTGATGTATATGAATACATCAATGAATCCCCCTTTGGAATCTATGGTTCCATTCCTTTCATGCTGTCCCACAGCAAGGAATACAAAACCGGTTTTTTCTGGTTAAATTCTGCCAAAATGCAAATAAATGTATTTTCTACCGGGTGGGATGGGGGTTCCACTTCCAATTCCAATGTGAGTACCGACGCGATCCATACCATGTGGATGGCCGTGAGTGGTATCGTGGATGGGTTCTTTTTTGTTGGTCCCAACCCCAAAGATGTTATGAGGAAATATGATAGTCTTACTGGAACTTCTGCCATGCCACAACTTTTCGCAACTTCCTATCACCAGTGTTACTGGAACTTCTGTCATGCCACAACTTTCCATAACTGTCGATCACCAGTGTCGCTGGGATTGAGGAAGATGTAGCCAATGTGGATGCCAAGTTTGATGAGTTTGATATATGTTATGATGTTCTTTGGCTTGACATTGAGCACACTGATTGGAAGAGATACTTTACATGGGGCAACTTTCTCTTTCAAAATCCAGGAGAGGTGCAGAATAAGCTCATGGAAAAAGGCTGACATATGGTGGCTATGTGGATCCTCATATTAAGAGGGGTGATGGCTTTCTGCTGCACAAGGAAGCAACTCAAAAGTGGTATTATGTTAAGCACGTCCATGGTAAGGATTATGATGGTTGGTGTTGGCAAGGTGCATCATCTTATTTGGATATTCTGAATCCAGAGATCAGATCATGGTGGGATGCCAAGTTTTCTCTTAACAGCTATAAGGGTTCAACACCATCGTTGTACACATGGAATGATATTAATGAACCTTCTGTATTCAATGGTCCAAATGTATGTTATTGTTCTAACAGGCCCCCATTATGTGCCTTGATTTTTTTAATTTAAGATACACATTTATGAGCTTCGAAATTCATAGATGAAATTCATTGGAAGGATAGACACTAGAGAAATCAATGTTTGGAGTTTTGATTTGTTTTCTCTGTGATTCTCCCTTCTATGGTGCAAGAAATAATGCACATAGATGCTCTTCACTTTGGATATGTTGAGCACTATGATGTTCATAATGCTTATGGATATTTTTTTCAGATGGGTTCTGCTGATAGTTTTCTAAAATGAGAAAGTGGGAATGACAAGCGATTTGTTTTATCACATTCCTTTTTTGCTGGAAGCCATAGGGTTGGCACAAATTGTATGGGAGACAATACAGCGGATTGGGACCAACTGAGAGTTCCTGTTCCAATGCTGTTAACCCTTGGTCTCACTGGAATGGCATTTTCTGGTATACAATTGTGTTTATATATTGCGCTAACCATTCTCGCAGACTTTTATAGAAGGAACCTAATATCTATTGCAATTTTCCTGCAGGTGCTAATGTTGGTGACTTTATTGGAAATCCTGTGCCCAAATTACTACTTCGATGGTACCCGTTAGGTGTATATTACCCTTTTTTTAGAGCTCATGCACATCATGACACCAAGAGGAGAGAGGCCTAGATATTTGAGTAAAATTTATCTACCCTACTTATTTTTGTTGTCTTTCTCGTGACCTGCCACACACCACAATAGTTTCCATAGTTTTGGCTCTATTCTGAATAGGCATTGTTTTTGGTGGCATAATATATCTATAGTGAGTTCTTCAATTTATCATGCTTTGACTTTTGTCTTACGAAAAATCAAGGATTGGGACTATTTTTCACATTTTCAATCTCTGCATCTCAGGATATTTTAGTTTCTTGTGCAAAATTTATCATGAAACTGTTCCTATTTAGTATTTACACTTGCCTTATGTTGATAATTTTTTTCCTCATGTATGGCTCTTGCAATAGTTTACTCGCAATCCCTCACAAGTGGATGAACTATTATTGTGCCTAGAATTACGTCAGCTTTCCTATTTAGAAGGAAATTATATGCTAGACCACTATATACTTATGCACTTATAGGATGACCAATTGAATCTTTATGCCATAGCGGTAGGCTGGATGTGGCCAAAACTTTCCAGGAAAACAAGATACATGAGTTACAAGGATAGGTTAAAAAGTGATGACCACCATCTGATGACAAATTGAAATATATTGCTATTCATTGGGGTCATGTAGTACATTGAAAATGACAAATATTGCAAAACTACCTTTTGTGATCATATTCGTTGTACCATCATAAGGGCAATAATTGTCATGAATAATTTTAGCTAGATCATTCTTTTCTGAAGGCTGCCATGCATCCCAGTCATCTAGACTTCAATGTTTTTTTCATTTTCCAATCTGTATCTTGAAATTCCATGCCACCATAGGTTAAACAATTATTGTTGTTGCAAAGCTGATTGCTACGCATTCAGTGTTTGATGTTGTTAGAACTTGATCCTATGGTCTGAAGGAAATTTGGATGTAGCTGGAACAACTATATAAAAAAGAATGAAACTTAAGAAATTTGGATTGGAAACTCCTTGAAGTATTTCTTTTATAAAAGGTGCTGAAGAAGGTTTTGTCTGTCATTCTATTTAAGATACGCCACTATGCATTTGGTTCATTGGCATCTGTTCCTAGCTTCCAAAGTGGGAAGGTTCCACGGTCAAAACCATCAAATGCTTCAAATGATAGGAAAATGGAAGTTGAAAGTGAAGGAGATGAAGTGGTTAATGAATTGTCAGATTGAACTGCTAAAGAGGGGCCTTTGGTTGGAATATTGCATAAGAAGACATTAGATATGTCTGAAGATGTCCATCCTCGACAATTGGATGATGGATTCAATGACAATGATGAAGATATTGTCACTGCTTTGTGGTGGAGGCAAAGGATATCTCAAAGGAGAAACTGCGGATGATCCCCGTGACATTCTCAACGGATTCTAGGATATTGTTTGAGTTAGAGCATATCTGATACAAACCATAATGATAGTAGGGATGGTGGAGATATCCCATTGCTTGAAAGAAAACAGTCTTCAAATCGTAAAGGATGGGGAAGGGAAAGAAAAGCTCAGGCTACTGATGAGTCTAAGTGGGTATATAGGGCTCACTGTTTAGCTTGGCTAGATTGGGTGTACATAATGTATGATGCATATAATCTTTCCCAACATGCTGCAGGTAATTATTAAACACCTCTCAACAGTTTTCTTGTTTGAAAATGCTTGAAGTTTTGAACCCTTGGCTTGTGTATTTGCAGGATTTAATACTTAAGTCTATAATATTATTTTACGGTCAAGCTATGATTATTCCTTCTTATTGGCTTTTTGAGCATATTTTACTATTTTCATGTAGTGTATTTCTTATTATAGTAATTTTTTAGGATTATGTTTGAAATAAGTTCTTGTTTGTGGTCTAGTTTATGTTACTATAAGAAAATATTATGTCTCTATGTCTTCATCTATGACATGAACTTTGGTCTAACTGAATTCTTTCCATTCCATTTGTGTTGGAACATGTGTATTCATTGGAAGCTATTTTGAATGTGAAAAAATCTATTTTTGGTTTTCCTTTTACTTCATGAAATGGATATTGAAAATGTCGTGTGTAAATATTAGCTTCCAAGAATTTATAATTTCAATTTTTATGATCCATGTCCCAGGAATTGTTAAGTCATGAGATGCGATAATGTCAGAACTTACATTCCATATGTTTGTGTAGTTATTACCATCATAAAATCCTCCCAACTTGAATCGAAATATTACCAAGCCATTTGAAAAGCTTCGCAACATCTACAAAGATGGAAACACCATGAGTTTACTAGTAGATATCATGACGAAAACTGAAGTAGTTAGAACGAAGGCACATCTTTACCAGGTTGGTTGTTTCATCATTTGTGAGTTTCCTTATTATGTCCACATCTTCATCAACTGGTATTTTTGTGTATAGAGAAAATTAGCGATTGTATATCCTTGAAAGTTGAGTATAGAATCAACTCTAACTTTTGATATTAGAATTTCATTTATTTCCAAAGGAGCTTCAGATGGAATAAATTATTCAATATATAGTAGTGTTTCTCTGTTTTATTTTGTTAGAGTGCATTGGGTATGCATAACAATTTTGAGGTGTTGGGTATGCATAACAATTGTTATATGGAAGTGGTTTATAAGGCATTTCCATAGCCAAAACTTTCCAAAATTACCAAAATCAAAAGCTTTATCACTATGAAATTTTACCACACCTAAATCTTCACCAACAACTTTATTAATATGAAATTTTACTTTGATATGATGTGCATCTGGAATCCTTACTCTTAGAGTGCAAGCCTTACTATTTCAATAGTAGTAGCATATTCCAACTGGGATTCGTGTGATTCGTCTATTATTATCAACTGTTTATTCAATTGTTTCTGCAACTAGTGGTGCCATGAAATAATATTGTACTCAACTTATGGAAACAAAGAAAAGAGACTCTGATTTTGTTCGGGTTATTTATGAAAATCAAGCATTAATGCACATTATAGTCCAATATAAATGTCAATTCTTAGGATAGAGCATATACCAATTCTTATCTGAGGCAAATACAAATTCTTTTTAGACTCTGCTCCACCACAGATCTACTCATTGCATTTAAATACTTATCAAAGTGATTGATACATCACTGCCAATGGTTGAATGGATTCATCTCTTTGATGAACAATGAAAGAAACAAATACTGTCACCTAGTTGCAGATCTGTGACAAAGTTGAGATAGAGGAAGAGGAGGATCAGAGAAATCCCCAAATATGACATGGCCCAAAAATCTGTGATCAGAAGCAGGTGTGAAATGGACTCCATCCCAATTCACATAAATAGATGGGTCTTTGCAAGATATTCCTTCCACTTGGGTTCCATTCAACATACCCTTGGATCCACAGCCCACAAACCTGTTGTAATTATGCAAGCCTCCATATCCACAACATGTTCTCAGAGGATACTTAAAACCTACACACTCAATCAGTGAATATATTTTTTGCACCTAAACACTATTTGTAGAGGAATCACCTCCTCCAAAAATCTTCGAGGTTATAATGAGATTGATTGCATCAGAAGAGTATGTTAAAGGTGTACCTTCCTTGGTGGCATTTGTAACTAGACCATATTTGATTGAATACATGTCAACAAATGTTATTGCCGCCATTGGAAGATCTGTCCTTAGCTGTGTGACTGCTTCCTTGAGTAATTTGTTGAAGTCCTAAGCAACTTCATTATATAGAGTGGCACACCCATTATTTTCCATTTGAGATGGGGTGTGAGGAAGCCTATTGAGAATGTAAGGCAGGCATCCTACTGGACGAGTGTTGTGTATTAAGAATGACCTTCCTCCTCCAAAATTCTATTTGTTTCGAAAAAGTTCCAGCCAGAGATTTGTGTACTGTGAATCAAGTCCCAGTATCAAGATGCAGCAAAATTACAGACTTTTCAATAGGTTTTTCTCACCTTGATGATGTTGGAAAACTGGTTGATAAGATCATGAATATAGGCTCTTACTTGCTCTATAGTCATGTTGAGGAAGTAGCCAGCAGTGAGGTCATTTTGGCCAATGTCAAAAGTATAGAGTTCTTCGTTGAAATAATCTGACTTAGGTAGTAGCTCTTTGTAAGAATCTCATGTGTTTCCATTATTATTTATACACAGACAATAGTATCCATGTAAAAGGAATAAATTGCCTATCGTTGCCTAACAAAATCTTTACAAGAGATTTATTATAATATGTATGTAAAGACTTCATGTGGAAGAATTATGCTTGTTTCAAACAACACTATTGATGATTTGATTTGAAGATCAACAATAAAGGAATGAAAGAAGACACCGGTTATTTTCATTAGCACCGGTTATTTTCATTAGCTATAGGTGTAATAGTTTGGTAATTTATAGGTGGGCTCTCTAATTTTCATCATCTCCTTGCTTGAAATTGTTTAGAGCTTCAAAACTTGTACGAATCAGAAAGACTTATCACATGAACTCAACAACTTAAATATATCCCTATTTATCTAGTGAAAAAATGGGGAAAACTATCAATGGCATGGCATGCCATGGTAAAATGATAGGATTTCACAGGTTGTCCTCCCTTACAAAAGGCAACTTGGAGCATACCCTGGTACCAAACTTACAACATACTAAAGCTGGTGTGGACATCCCTAGCAAGAACATGGGTACTTAGTGAGTGTAGAGTTACTTGGATTGCAGGCCAATGTTCATTTGAAGGACCAAGTTTCTCAGCTCTCAAAATCAACAAGATTGAGGATTGCAAGGAGCTAGATGAAAGTAAAGGTTTCGATCTAGTTTAATATATTGCTAAAGAGGTTGCAAAGCTCTTATAAATTATTAGCATATTTAAGAATGGAGAGACTTTCAAAAACATGAAGAAATTATCAAAGAAAGTGGGTGGGCATAATGGTCATAAGAAACCCTCCTTTTCTAAATTGGGCTACGAAGACAGCTCTAAAAACTTCTTGGAAATTAACAATACAGTAATAAGGCTCGTATTCTCTACCCATTTTCAGCAATCACCTACTGAAAGGAATATATTCAATTGATTAATAGATGGAGATCATGTCAAGCTAGAAGGATCTGATTGGTGTTGAAGGGAATGGTCAAAGGAATATATTCAATTGATTAATAGATGGAGATCATGTCAAGCTAGAAGGATCTGATTGGTGTTGAAGGGAATGGTCTATTCATTGACTATCAAGGAAAGCTGCAAGATAAATTCATCGCCATTATCTAAGATTCAAAATCTACAATATCACAAAGCCTGTTTATACCAGCGTTGTTGTTGTTGTTTTTTGGATATTGCAAATCCCACCTTCATTATAGGCATCAAGGACCTTGGCCTTGAATTGATTGAACTGCCATAACTGTACGTCCAGGAAAAATGGGTTGAAACCTGATTGAAGCAATGAAGTGTTCTATCTACGAATGGTGGATCCAGCAGTGGCAAAGTTTGCTCCATGCTTGAAGTTTGAACCCATAGACTGGAGATAGGGGCTCAAGTATGGAAACCCCAAGATCTCAGCTGCAGGAAAATAAAATCAATCCCTTTTATTTCTCAAAACTAAAACATCCAATAAGCACAAAACAAAATAGACATTACAAATTGTTATTATTGCAGAATAAATAAGTATAATTATAATAGTACATCCTGAGTGGGCCAAATTAGTACAGCCTGAGTGGGCCAAACAGAAATAGTTAAGAACATGTGTTTCCTCCTCATGAGGTCACATGATCAGATCCGAAGGAGTAAGGTGTATACACCTCTGTCAAATAATCAAATCCCTGCATGGATGAATCCCCTTGTCCTATAAACAAGGAGTTATCATACATGAATTTATTATTTATTATGAATAACACATGCCTATAGTCTAATACACACCTCAATATTAAGGAACTGGAGGTTGGATATGTCCATTTAAAAATCCCATGTGTTTGAACTAAACATGCAATCCTCAAGCTTCCCAAGCTAAAGCCTATCAGGCCCACTATTCATCCTCCTTTGAAGTACATACAAAACCCAATATGCATAAGTGCATGTCACATCCAATAGCTTAGAAACCTTGAAGTGTATAGGACAATAGTGATTAGATGGACTTGTGCTATTGTTAATGCCCTATCTAGATTCGATGCATAATTACACAAAACCACACTAACACAAGAGCTTGGAAACATTGAAGTGTATATCAGAGCAGGGTTTAGATTCAATGCACAATTACACACAACCACACTAACACAAGAGCTTGGTTTAAATGGGTTGATGGGTTGGTATGTATATATTCAAATTCAATATACCTTAATAGACCATCTGGATTTTATGCATAATTACAGAATGATCGCAACCCAATGTACACACATACATACCAATGAAGTCTATGACCAGCCTGCCATCACAATATCTGCCTGCGGGCTTGTAAAAGAAAGACTCCCCATTAGGCGTCAGGGCTTGACAAAAAGCTGTAGAGAGAGCCCACCAGTGTCCGAGTTTCAATCCCCGAAGTTGAATATTGTTGGGAACTCACGCTTATCTGTTGCAAAGACAATGACATCACTACCAAATGGGACATTGAGCAGTAACCCAAAAACCAACAGAATGACTGCATTTTGCTTTCTGAAAGACATCTTGCAAGCCTACAGATTCAATTCAAGAACGAATTTACACTCATAAATATAGTTCCCATCAAGACTATTTGTAGGCCTTCCAAGTGGCTCTTGTTCCTGCCACGTAAATGGCCTTCTGAATAGGATAAATAAATAAGGCCCAAATTCAACGGACACAAGATATTGAAGGTTGGTGGTGGAGATGATCACGTGGACTGGAAAGAAGTTGAGGCAAAGGACCGCTGGGACCTTCATCTTTTTGTGTGCAGGTGGGTCTGTTTGTAATCACCTATTACCTGTGGTTGAATACAAAGATTCTCATTATTGAATATTTTCTTAGCAAATTAATTAAGAATTGTCTGGGCTATAGTAAATCTGAACGTAAAAATTATTCCTCATGGCAAATTCAGCAATTTTGTATTGGATTGTTGTGCATGTTCATAATTTTGTCGATGTGATTTATATCACTAAATTGAACTTAAATATTTTTATTTATAAATAAAAATAACTTATTTTAATATTGAATAATAAAAATACTTTAAACTTTGGAAATGGGTACTTGATAACCGAAATACTTATCAGAATCCATTGGGATAAGAACATACGTACAATTACAACAGAGATACATGTGTGAAATTATATAAAGTATGCTTTTGAAGCTTTGGGAAATCAATGAAGTAGATTTTGCATGGTCTATGTTTACGAGGGAAGGAATCACGTTAACAAAAGTTCATTTCGATAAATGTTTGTCTAATTTTGATCAGAGAATTTCTCAAGTTACGATTAGAAAATATTTTTGGTCGAGTAATGATTCAACAAATTTTTTAATTATAATTATCAATTTCTTTAAAGAACCAAAACATAGAAAAATTATTATAAATGAAAACAAGCATTGTCACCTATATTATTATTATAAATAAAAACATAGAAAATAAATAATATACATTAGATAATGAATAAATAAAAATTATAAAGAACCAAAACATAGAAAAATTATTATAAATGAAAACAAGCATTGTCACCTATATTATTATTATAAATAAAAACATAGAAAATAAATAATATACATTAGATAATGAATAAATAAAAATTAAATAATCCATGGTTGTCTTCAATTCAAGGTTGACTTTTATTAAATAAAAGACAAGCATTGTCACCTATATTTGAACACATTACTGACATACACATTTCTATGTATTTGTGTATATATTTACATATTTATTGATTAGCTAATTCCTCTGTTTTTTTCCAAGAGCAGGTTGGTTGTCACTTGTTTCATTGGACCAAAGTAATGGCCTATGCAAATTATTATGAGCGTGCTTTGACAAATGGTGTTCTCAACATCGAAAAGATGTAATGAGCACGAGATCATGATTTATATGCTTCCCCAAGAAGCTGGAATTTCTAAGGTTGTTTTATTCAGTTAAAATGATAATAAAAACAACCTGAAATTTCCTTTACTATTCAGATAGGGAAAACCAAGGTTTTCCTCAAAGTGGGTCAAATGGCTGAATTAGATGTTAAAAGAACTGAGGTATTGAGTTCGTTCATAAATTGCTCACAAAGACTTTCTTGTTGTGCGCAATGCTGCCATTGATCTTTAGGATTTATGGAGAGGTATTTCATGTTCATGTATTTGTAGATCTAATGGTTCTAAATGTTTATGCATTTTGACTACACCTACTGTTTGTTGGAATTGTTTCTTTTTGCCATGTTAAATCTTCTGAAATTACTGTGTACATTTTTTAGTTATTTGTTTTCTCTTTTTAGTGAGAAACAAAATTTATTGTTTAACATGTGTTGTTTGTAGGTAACCTTACTCGTAATATTTATAACAACATGAGGAGGGAGGCTACTGTAGTATGGATACAGATATAAAGCTCAAAAATCTCAGAAGCATGTGCAATGCGGATACAGAAGCACGTGAGCAGATAGAAAGCTCAGAAAGTGGGCCATTGAGTATGAAGAGCCTATTGTTGAGGCTTTTCCATTGAGTATGAAGAGCTTGTTGCTGAGGGTTTCAAGCTGCTAAGTATGGTTTCAAATTTGCCGCGGGATCTAAGTATGGCTTAGAAGCCAAGTACAAGTGAGATGGTTTAGCTATTATAATATTTTGAAAAGTCATCGATGTACTAGATGATTTTCATGCAAACTTATATGGAGATAGTTTTTGAGAAAAATCATATTTATTATAATACTTGGCATTTCATATAATATAATTTGTGCAGCTTAAAACTTATATGGTTGTACTTTATAATATTTATAAGTCTTGTAATTAACTAATTAATGTGACATTGCTTAATTCACATGTGTATTAGATGCTCATAAATAATGTATAATTCTTTTTTTAATTTAAATATAATATCATATTAAAAATTTGAATTGATTAATAATGGACACCATTAAAACTACTGTAATATAATAACCACACATAAAATGATGAAAAATGACTAAATTAGTGACCAGTAAATGAGATTAATGACCAAAATTCACATATAAAATGACTAAAAAAAGAGAGATATGTGACCAAAAAATGAGATATAAATAACAAAAACAACAACCAAAATTCACGCATTAATGACCAAAAAGCAATTTTGGTGGCTAATTTACGGTCTTTTATTACGCAACCAAATTTGGTCATATTCTAGTTTGTCATGTGGCCATTAATTTGGTTATAAATTTGGTCATATGTTTGGTCATTGATTTAAATATATGACCAAATATATGACTAAATTAATGACCAACTGTCAAGCTATAAATGACCAAAATAAAAATGACCAATTTTGATCGGGTAATAAAAGACCGAAAATTAGCCACCAACGATCGCCAAACCAAAAGTGGTCATTGATATGCGGATTTTGGTTTTTTTTTTGTCACTATTCTCTCATTTTCCACTAGTGATCCTTGTCCACTATGCCAAAAGAAGTTGGTGATGGTGGTGGTGGTGGTGATGGAGGAGGAAGAGGGGGGTGGGTTTTGTGATGTTTAGGGAAAAGAGGTCATAGGTTGGAGCCGGGATTGAACCAAAGAGGAAATCGAGCCAATAACGATCTGTACGTACCTGGTCATAATCGCTTGCCTAGTGTTTTCCCAAGTAGAAGCATGCGATAGCAAGCTGCAGAAGACCCGCTACCTTCAATGTGAGGGGACTCTTCAGGATATCCTCCTTCATTTTTTATTCCTCCCTCTGGATCTAGATTCTACGAATTTTCCTTTGCCCATTGGCTTCCCATGTCCAAAAATGGGTGAAACAATTGATTTGAGAATGACGAATAATTGGGATTTTTTTTTTATTGTCGGAGTGACAACTATAAATGACCAAATAAATGACCAATTGTTATGTGGTCATTTTTAGTCTAGATATCCCATGACCAAATTTGGTCATTTATCTTGGTTGTTTTTATTTGGTTTTTATCCCATGACCAAAAGTGGTAATTTATCTTGGTCTTTTTTAGTTATCCCACTTAAATTTATCAATTTTGGTCATTTATTCCTTCAAAAAAACTCTGGTGACTAAAAATTTTGATCTCTTGGTCACTAATCTCTCATTTTCCACTAGTGATTGTAGAAAGATAAATTTTAGAAACAGCATTGCAGAAGGATCATTGCGGAAAGATAATTTCAGAAATGCCACTAAACTTAGAAGTTCATGACTGAACAGATAAATGAATTGGAGCCTAATTTTTCAGAGTTGAGTTCAATGATTGAGGAAAAGTTGAACAAACAAGTAAAGTTAAAGATGAACAATGAAACTTCAAAATTTTAATAACGTTATGTTACAATTAATTGGAGAAAAAGATAATTTAATAGAAAACATGACCTGTAGGTTGAATAACACCTCATGATATTGTTCCCTTAGAAAACATCTACATTGCACAACTGGTCATGTAGCAGTAAATGACAAATGTTTTTAGTAGAATGTAGGGACTTTAATGATTTTTCTATAGATATATATGTTATATCAATTTTTTTTTATATGGAGTTTTGAGGTGTGTGACAATCCACTGCTTTATGCCTTAATGGAGGAGATAAATCCATTCTCTAATATAATAGATATTGTTGGTTCCCCTTAGCTAGTCTTGACCTCCTCCCCTTTCATATGTCCTTATCCACTTTTGTTTTGCATCATGTGTAGGATATACATCTTCAATTAAGTAGATGGTGCAGTCGACATTATCATTCCATGATGACAACACACTAGAAGATGGGAAAGGATATATAACAAGGTTCACATAAGTGATCAATCATAAGAGTAGGTATGATATGCACATGTTTCACAATATCTTTCCCAAATATTTTTTATCTTAGCCTTTTTGCTTTCATGACATAATCCTACTAAGAAAATTGTTTATAGTTGGGATATTGTATTTAGAGATGTTAACATTCATAGAAAACAAGAATTCCAACCAAATAAAGAAGAACCAAAGAATATAGATTTTGAGTTAGATGGTGAAGAATCTAACTCAACAAGACAATACAAAGAACCTCAATTTCTATCCACCCATCCAAAGGGTTCAAGAAGAACCAAACCACTTAAACGGGATAGAAGGAACCATGATAGATAAAAGGATAAAGAACGCATATTTCTACTAAAAAAATTTGTTTTAAAATAAATGGTCTTAAAGGAGTTAAATTCATCATCTACAATAGGTCGCTCGAGTTCTAATAAATCTATAAAAGAGATAAGAACTTGATCTTATGAACTTGATTGAAACCATGCATATTATAGAATTTTATTGTGGTCTGTAACACTCACTAAAGACATAAGGTTGAGAGACTGAAATCATTGGCAGAATTTCAACCACTACTGGTCAAAACACATATATGTACTATGATCTCTATGGATTTAATAGTGGGAATTCCCAAAGATGGCAACAAATAATTAATGATGGTGGTAGGCTATCATTTTTCCAAGTGTGTTCATTTTTGTTCCTGGTCACACCCTTTTACGCCATCATCAATTTGCAAGTCCACATGGATCAAACTTTTAACTTACATGCAATGCTCTCTTTCGTTGTCTTGGATTGGGACCCCGCATTCATGAGCAAATTTTGATAGTAGTTGTTTGAACTTCAAGGTACCAAGTTGAATCTAAGCATGACATATCACCCCCAAATGGATGATCAAACAAAATTGATCAACAAGTGCTTGGAATCCATCATCTGTACACTTAATGCAATTTAGTTATACCTCAAAAGAGAGTGAAACAAGGGGAGCACATAAGGGGAGCACATGTTTCTTCACCTTCAAACTTATAAATAAACATTACTCAAAAGTAAAATCCATTAGAAATTAGCATTTGAATTCTATGGATGCTACAATACTATGCTTTACATTGAACATATGGATTACAAGCTATCTCCTCTAGACCAATCCACTATTCATCTCATACTTCATGTGTCTTGTCCCATGAAGGTCATGGTATCAAAGTAAAAATTTCAAACCAAGTTACTAGAGATTAATGAAAATGGATCCATTTGGCTCTAGAAAGAAGCAATAATACCAAAGTGTGTCAGTTCCACTAGCACACGACTCGAGAAATCCAAATCTAGAAGGAATATATGAATCTAGACGATGCTACATGGGAAATAATTGTGATTCTAAAGCAATTTCCCGACTTTTAATTTTTAGCAAGAAAATGCTCTTGAAGGGGCAGGTCGTGCTAGGGTCCTACGATAACTTATCTACTTTAGGCTATATAGGAGTTAGTCAATTAATATATGTGTCCATCCTCGATGAATAAAGACCCATCATATTGTTGTGGATAGTTATTAAATGTAAAAGAGTCACCTTTACTAAATAAGCCTAACTAGGCAACTGGTACTAATTTATGGTAGGACCATAAGTAGTTAGAAATGTGCTATTGAGATTCTACTTAAAGATGAAAGAGGCTGATGTAATGAAATACATTTGTGGATCTCATGTAAGGGTGGTGATCAATGTAAACTTTTGCATACACATTTCTAATATTTTAGATTCCCACAAAACATAAGAAACAATCAAAATAAACAAATAAACAAATTTCACATTAAGAATATTTAACTTGATATGTGATCCTTAATTA
The DNA here is from genome assembly GCA_001517045.1 of Pseudotsuga menziesii. NCBI lineage: Eukaryota > Viridiplantae > Streptophyta > Pinopsida > Pinales > Pinaceae > Pseudotsuga > Pseudotsuga menziesii. The sequence continues at coordinate 444,737 of LPNX011160953.1, read as the reverse complement.
TGAGGTGATATGTCCAGCCTAGATGGAAATGATTGACCAATGGATTCTGTCACCAATTATATAAGTAATGAGTGCATGTCCAACTATTTGTAACTAAAAAAAAATAATGAAATTAAACAACAAAATATGACAATACTATAGATAAACATTATGGTGCCTTAAGAATCATTAGAGGAAATTTCAACTCAAAATGAGCCTTTTAACTTTTATTCAAATTCCATGTCATCATGTGTTAGCCAATGAAATTGCTTTAAATTTGAAATACCATATAGGTCTTAAACACTTTTTTAATATAAATTTGGGGATAGGTATCATAAAAAAACTATTTTTTTTGTCTGTATTTTTGACATATCTCCCCGTGTTTTTACTCAAATTTCGATGACATACCCGAAAAAACATAATGATGACATCATCATTCCATTTTTAAGGTATTTCTTGTTTTTGGGGTAGCGGGGTCCATAAAAAGTATTCCGAGTGGGTACTCGTTGGATGCGGAATTTAATTCCGCATCCAACGAGCTCTCCCGATCGAAATTTGAGTAAAAACACGGGGAGTCAAAAATACAAACAAAAAAGTAGTTTTTTTCTTTTCTTCCTCCAAAATTAATAAATATTATTTTATTATTTTAACTATTATTTTATTAGTTCATTTTAGGAGGCCCATTTTGAGTTGAAATTTCCTCTTATGATTCAATATTCATCACTTTGATAGGGAATTATGTGCTAACAATACCAATATGTGTTTTAAAACAAGGTCATCCCAAGCAATGAATAGGGAATTTCATATAGACTATGGAGTAAGTAAATGTTTATCCTCAATGTCTTTTGAACTTCTTGTTAGAGATCACAAGCTTAAAAGCTAGTGATTGTGAAGAAAAATGTTGTTTCATGTTAGGTTCTCACTTTTTAAAAGGAAAGGGGGTGTACTTATGGTCATGCATGTTGGGTTTGATCATTAATTATTGATGTAAGAATGTAGTTTCTATACATTTATGAGTGTATTACGGGATTTTGATACAAGTGTCATTTAAGTAAGTGTAGTGATGGTGAGTGTTGTATAAATGAGTGGAATATAACTTAATGTGTGCCGAATATGAGTGGTACATATGGGAATGAGAAGAATGACATGTAGAGGTGATAAAAGTGGAAAGTGGAAATGCATCTTACACATGGAGAAATGTAGCACAAAATAGGCTAAGGAAAATGATAATGCATGATTCTAATATTGTTATCATGGCATGGGAATTCAATAGGAGTTAATGTGTGATAGGAAGCATGAAAGTTATCATGCATAAAAGGAATGTGCATCAAAGTGACAAGTGCAATTTAGTCACGTGATTGTAAGTATAATGTCTGCACATGGAAATCACTATGAGTGGGAAAGGAAATGAACACATGTTATTGGGAAAGAGTTTCAAAGGAATCCAAGGGAAAGTTTGGGTGTAAGAAGGGTTCAAGAGAACAATAGGTTAGGAACATAAGTTCAAGTGGATAGAGAAGAAGCAAAAAATGGATTGATGAACATCAAGCTCAAATCAATCAACCAACAACTATAATCTAATCCATTTGAAGAAGGAATATAATCTATGGTCACCAACATTAAGTAATAAACTTTAAAAATAATGTAGGGGACATACTCTTATGAAATGGATAGAAGTAAGAAGAGTCAAATAAAAGAAACTAAGTAAACCACCTAAAACAATTCTATAACATGTAACTCTAATATGATTTGGTATATTTTAGGACCCTCTCTCTTACATCTTAGTGCAACCTTCGGTACCTTAAAACATTATTCAGCGAGCCCAATTAGGGTTAAGAAATGGATAAGGATATACTTTGACTAGCTCTTCTCCCAAGTAAGAAACAAAATCAAATTTATGGTAGGGGAAGTAATATGAGATTAAAAAATAAATTTAATTTCTCAAGCTAGTAGAGGTAGAGGTTTTTAACCGCCCAATATGTTGAAAACAAATAATATTCGCAGAAACCCCCCCTATAAACAAGATCTATGTTGCTCCCATGTCTTATAGGTATACCTCCTATATAACTACCATAGTCATATGCAATGGTTATATATTTGGCATTATTAAGGGATAATATCCCAATAATGGTGTTATTCTATGTTATGTCCTTCCTTACAAAACTCATTAAAAAAGGACATGTAGCAAGTTCTAGTTGCATATATACTCCATTCACCATATATACTCCATTCACCATTGGTTAAACTAGAGAAGTAACAGATGGAGGTTGCTGAGTTGATTGAGACCAATTATTCTACCCTATAATTGGAAAGTTTAGGGATCCATATGGATGCCTAGGTCTATCACGCTTATAATATGGTGGAGAATGAGCAAGAGAATAATTTATGTTAGTAGATTAAAAATGTTGGCAAAGGGTTATATGGAACATACTGTGTTCCCAACAGAGTTTTCTCCAACTACTAAAATTGGAACAACTCATTAACATGGCAAACATATACACGCACCTAGATACTAAGCCCAATTGAAGGATGTCATGAAGTCCATTTTACTTTGTAAACGGAGGGACCGAATTCATGATAGCATGTCATTGAGTAGTTGGTTTAAGTTACTAACAAGTATCTCAAGGAATATGTTAGCCACTCAAGGTTCTCTACTTTGGACATTGTCTATGATTTTTCCACTTGTCACTCTATTGGCTTCCCATGCTACATTAAGGTGCTCCTAATTCTTGTAGGTTTTGTCTCTACTACATTGTCGAGGTTATACCATTTTGATCAATCCACCCCTTATTAGTATTTTTAGTGTATCTTTCTTAATTTTGGAGATGCTCTGGGAACTCTCTCATTGCTAAGATGTATCTTTCATGCAATTGCTTTGTTGGATCCGTGAAGATAGAGGTGCATGGCACTAATATTACTAATAGAAGGTAGAAAATTTACAAAATTTACACTACATTATCAAATTTTCAATTTTCCATGACACAATTAAAAATGACTAACATAAATGACTAATTCATTTTCTCTAGCTAGTAATTTTGTATGCCATAACTAAATTAGTCGTTTATGTTAGTCATTTTTAACTTTGTCACTTTTTATCTAGTTATATTTGTTAACCAATGACTAAATTAGTCGTTAATTTTAGTCATTTATAGTTGGGTCAATCAAAATTGCTCATATTTAGTTGTAAATCACTTTGAAAACACTTGGTGACTAGAGTTTTTAGTCACCTAGTAGCTAATTCCTCATTTTGTACTAGTGTGAGGATCACCTCATCATCTTTCTCATGTAAATCCAAAGTCGAAAACAAACACCTTCAATTTTGTCTCCAGTCTACCCAAAATGATATCTTCAATGCAATTAATGCGTCAAATCTTCCACATACTATTGTATTGTTGTTCAATAAACTAAGGCATGCCACGGTACTATGGTTTATTCACATTACCAAATTTCTGACTGATTTGACTTTAAAAGGTGCAGCAAACAAAATCCTTCAACTCTACGTGCTTTTGAGAAGAACTAACAAGTGCTTTTAATTAGCACATAGGTTATCCTCAAGACTTTGTTTCACTGATCTAGGAAGTCTTCAAAGAATCCTTCAATATGCTACCAACAATCAAAATAGTTCCAAATCATGCTAGAAAACTTAGCGAATAAGGTCATAATTTCAGCTTAATTTTTAAAGTGCTTCCTTTAATCTCAAATAATATCATTAGTATTACAAATGACCTCTTCATTGAACTCAATGGGTAAACCATCAATATATTCTGGAATGAGCACCTAGACCCACTCACTTATTCATATGCTTTTGAGGAATTGTACCTTAGTGGGTGTCCTTGCAAGTTTCCACCTCCACTGCTAAACCACAACTCTATCAGTGAGTCTTATTCCAATATGAATATTAACTAGTCTAAATATTAACAAAAAAATGGACAAGAATGGTCGTATTATTCCCTAAAATTCCTAATTATGTTCTTTGGTTTTCCAAATTCTTTTTTCGATGTGTTAAACATTTCATTTTGAATAAAACTAACCCTACAACAACATCACAAATCCCAAATTACCCTTAAATCCATAATCATGTGAGGCCCATAACAATCCACTTCATAGCTAATGCAATCCTTTCTGCATGAATACTAGTGAGCCCAAGACCTTTCTTTTCTCTACCAATGTTGTAAATGTCCAAGGAAACTGGTGGTAGACCTTGCTCCCCAGGTAAAAATTGATAGAATACATTGTATAATTTAGCCCCTCTGAAAAGGAAAACAAAAAAAAGTAATGCCGGGTGAATAGTAATCATAGGAGAAACTATCATAGTGATCATAGGAGTCAAGTTTGGTTATTCCTAATGTTTGGAAAATATAAATTTTCAGAAATTGATCCTGTAACCTTTCTATTTACAATATGTTTCTTACTGAATTCTTTTTCCTATATACCTTAAAATCATAAAAATTTCATTTAACTGAAATTGTATCAATTGTTAGAGAATTTAAAGTTTGAACAATCCATACATATGGTAGGTTGTTGTCATGGCCCCTAATGCACCAACCACATATTAAATGCAAATTGGAGTACCAATGATAGGGGCAGTGCTCAACACTCTAAATATTAGACATGATTCGCACACAATGTCTCTCTTTTTGAAGCATTCAAAAGCCAAGGTGGTGTTTGTGGATTACCAATTCTTGGAAGTTACAATGGTAGCAGTCAGGAACCTTTCTGAGGTGACATAATAATTACCATTTATTATTATGATCCATGAACTCAAAAAATCTAGGGAATATTCTTTGAATGAAGGTCATAAAGATCTTCTTGATTATGAAAATCTTTTGATAAGTGAAGATCTAAATTTTGAGACTCACTAGCCTAAAGATGAATGGGAAGTTATCTCATTAAACTACACATCAGGAACCATGTCGAGTCCTAAAGGTGTTGTGTACAGTCATAGAGGTGCCTATCTCAATACAATTGTTATTATTTTAGCATGGGAAATGAAGTCTAAGCATGTTTACTTGTGGACAACACCCATGTTTCGTTGTAACAGTTTGGGATTTCCATGGGGCATAACTGTACAAGCACTAGTATTTGCTACAGAAGTGTAAATCCAAAAGACATATTTGATGCCATTGCTGAGCACAAAGTCACCCACTTACGTGCAGTGCCAACAATTTTAAGTATCATTGCAAATGCACCACCTCATGAAACAAGACCAATTCCTTGCACCATAGATGATAAACACACTTGCTACTTTTTCACCCTCAAATATGATTTATGTGCTCAAGTAAATAAAGCACCCGATGGTTGACAATATATGTATAGAAGAGCAGCATGGCACATCAACTGACCGATTCATTTTAAGCAGAGCCCACGTTTTCAAGATGTCCACTACTTTCCAACTATAATCCATCAATTTTATGAAGGGATTAAGATCTTGCTACGAGGTGTTTTGCATCGGAATCCACACACATCGCTACATAAGTGATTATTCCTAAGCAATTACTAACATGATGGTCATGAACATATATACTTAAAATAATAGACACAACTGCTACCTTTTCATTCTCAAATATGCACTATACACTCATGTACAACAATATAGTAAGGAAAAGAAACACAACACATTGACCAACACCTCCACTATAAGGAGACTCTACCATTATTCATTTTCAAGATATTTACTTCATATCAACTATAAGACATTTGTTTTTGAATGGGATTCAACAGACATACTTCAATGAAGTTAACATCCAATATTTTACCCATGATAATTTGCACATTCCAGTAATATACTAGTGATGTCATCAATATGTACTTCATTGTATCCTCATAATCAAAACCATCATGGAATCCCCACAGCATCTATGAAAGACAAGATTTGGCAATGAGCACAATGCTTATAACATGCTTATCTCATAATAAGTATCACATTATGATTATTCCAACAAAGCTAGAATGGAAAATAGGTTTATATATTGGACAATAAACTTATACTCTTATACATCATGCCATTGTATATCTGAGGTCTCAATCGGTCAGGTTTTGAGCCTAATGTTTTACTATTAGGGTTTCATTTTTTCAATCCTTGTATATGCAATAAAACCATAATCCAAACACAGTTTAAATTTAAATGCATTTAGTACCCAATCATATATAACATGCCTAAAGAATCCATATCTATGAGAGTCCATGCATCATCCAAGATCCTACTTCCAACAACCATAATAATAATGCACTCGTATAATCAATTAGAAATATGAACAGTAAATCAAAATAGCATGCATTGCTGCAAATGATAACCTCCATAGAGTTATAGAACTCCTAAGCAGCCAAAATGATTTCTAAACCAACACACAAATATCTCTATAGCTCAATGCATATAAATATCAGTGTACAATATATTATCCCATAATTGATAGAAGATATCAAACTGCATAACCTCCTCATCAATAATTGTCCCATCAACCATACATAAGATATTGCAATCTTGAGAAAGCTAAGGAAGAGGTAAGGAAGAATTTTACTATTTGTATTGTGTTTTGAATGTAGACGATAATTAGTAAATTATGTTTCATATATCATTTTGGGGAATATATTGCCAAGGGCTAGGAAACAAACTTATTGGAAGTATTGAGGACAATAGCATAAATTATCTGAAAATATCTACAATCATAAAATTGGACCTAAAAAACTAACAAAGTATCAGAAACATCGTCAACCTAAAAAACTCAGAAAAATTCAAAAAATATCATGAGAAATCGGTGATGTTTGGAACACATTAATTAGTTCCTAAGCTAGTTGCTTTTTTCTCTACACATTGAAATGTATCAACATATATATATATATATATATATATATAAGCAACTTGGTAAGGTTTCTCTATTTTTTTGTGCTCTTTCTTTGTCCTTCATAGTTTCTTTGTTTTCTTGGGACATTAATTTGAGTACATAAAATACATATATTTGCTGGTATGGATTAGTAGTTGATGGGATTTTTATTCACATCTAGTGATTAATATTTATATTGAATCTTAATGTATATTAGCATTATCATTTAAAATAATCATCTTTCATAGTCTTGAGGCTTGCATTCAGCTCTATTGGACCGGGGACCTTGCTTGCCCAGTGAAAGGTAAGCCACTTCTATTTAGGAAAATAAGTTTTTTTCATTCCTCTTTGAAATAAAACTAGGTAAAGATAAAACATGCAGAGGTGGTCCTTGGTTCTGATCCATAATCACTCAGCCTATGGCTGAGTCATTTCACCAGTATGGACCTTAATTATTTTTACAGAAACTTATAATGTTTCTCTCTGTTTGCTATTTCATTGCAAATTAATTCTAAATGTGTATTACAATATTACTTGCAAAGTGTAATTGAAATGAGGAAGAAAACCAATTCTGAAGCATCAACTACATACATAGAACTAACACATATTTTAACATGGAAAACTATTTGTGAAAATCGGCATGGCCTTTGTTTGGCTCTTTCTGTGCCAAAGAATGATGACAATTATTGGCTATATACTCTCAGACAGAGATTTTGTGTGTTCTTACTCCATGGTTGCATTTTGTAGATTTCATCTAGAATCATAAACTTCGACCTAAAAAACTAAGAAAGTATCAGAAACATCGTCAACGTAAAAAACTCAAAAAAATTCAGAAATATCAAGAGAAATCGGTGATATTTGCAACACACTAATTAGTTCCTCAACTAGTTTCTTTTTTCTATACACATTCAAATGTATCAACAAATATATATAAGCAACTTGGTAAGGTTTCTCTAATTCTTTGTGCTCTTTGTTTGTCCTTCATAGTTTCTTTGTTTTCTTGGAACATTAATTCGAGTACATAAAATACATATATTTGCTGGTATGGCTTAGTAGTTGATGGGATTATTATTCACATCTAGTGCTTATAATTTATGTCGAATCTTAACTTATATTCACATCACCATTTAAAATAATCATCCTTGATAATCTTGGGGCTTGGATTCATCTCTATTGGACCCTACTTGTCGAGTGAAGGGTAAGCCACTTCTATTGAGGAAAATAAGTTTTTTCATTCCTCTTTGAAATAAAACTAGCTAAAGGTAAACCATGCAGATGTGGTCCTTGGTTCTGATCCATAATCGCTCATCCTATGGCTGAGTCATTTCACCAGTATGGACCTGAATTATTTTTGCAGAAAGTTATAATGTTTCTCTATGTTTACTATTTCATTGCAAATTAATTATGACCATGTATTACAATATCACTTGCAAACTGTAATTGAAATGAGGAAGAAAACCAATTCCAAAGCATCAATTACATACACAGAACTAACACAGATTTTACCGTGGAAACCCATTTGTGAAAACCAGCATGGCCTTTGTTTGTCTCTTTCTTTGCTCAAGAATGATGACAAATATCAGCTATATACTCTTAGAAAGAGATTTTGTGTATTCTTACTCCATGGTTGCATTTTGCATATTGCATCTGCAATCATAAACTTGGACATACAAAACTAAGAAAGTATCACAAACATCATCAACCTAAAAAACTCAGAAAAATTCAAAAATATTAGGAGAAATTGTAGAAAGATAAATTTCAGAAAGATCATTGCAAAAGGATCATTGTGGAAAGATAATTTTGGAAAGACTAGTAAACTTAGAAGTTCATGACTGAACAGATAAATGAATTGGAGCCTAATTTTTCAGAGTCCAGTTCAATGATTGAGTAAAAGTTGAACAAACAATTAAAGTTAAAAATGAACAATGAAACTTGAAAATTTTAATAACGTTATGTTAGAGTTAATTGGAGAACAAGATAATTTAATACTAAATATGACCTATAGGCTGAGTAACACCTCATGATATTGTTCCCTTAGAAAACATCTACATTGCAAAACTTGTAATGTAGGAGTAAATGACAAATTTTTTTAGCACAATGTAGGGACTTTAATGATTTTTTTATAGATATATATGTTATATAAATTATTTTTATATGGAGTTTTGAGGTGTGTGACAATCGACCGCTTTATACTTTAAGGGAGGAGATAAATCCATTATCTAATATAAGAGATATTGTTGGTGGTCCTTAGCTAGTCTTGACCTCCTCCCCTTTCATATGTCCTTACCCACTTTTTTTTTGCATCATGTGTAGGCTCTACATCTTCAATTAAGTATATGGTGCAGTCTGCATTATCCTTCCATGATGACAACACACTAGAAGATGGGAAAGGATATATAACAAGGTTTACATAAGTGATCAATCATAAGAGTAGGTATGATATGCACCTCTTTCACAATATCTTTCTCAAATAATTTTTATCTTATCCTTTTTGCTTGCATGACATAGTCCTCCTAAGAAAATTGTTTAGAGTTGGGATATTGTATTTAGAGATGTTAAACTTCCTACAAAACAAGAATTCCAACCAAAGGAAGAAGAACCAAAGAATATAGATTTTGACTTGGAAGGTGAAGAATATAACTCAACAGGGGAATACATAGAACCTCAATTTCTATCCACCCATCCAAAGGGTTCAGGAAGAGCCAAACCAATTATAGGGTATAGAAGGAACCAAGATAGATAAACATATAAAGAACACATATTTCTAGTAAGGAAATTTGTTTTAAAATAAAGGATCTTAGAGGAGTTAAATTCAACATCTACAATAGGTTGCTCAAGCTCTAATAAAATATATAAAAGAGATAAGCACTCAATCTTACGAACTTGAATGAAACCATGCATATTGTAGAATTTTATTGTGGTTTGTAACACTCACTAAAGAAATAAGGGTGAGAGATTGAAATTATTGGGGGAATTTCAACCACTACTAATCCAAACACATAAATGTACTATGATCTCTATGGATTTTACAGTGGGACTCCCAAAGATGGTAACAAATAAGTAATTATGGTGGTAGGCTATCATTTTTCCAAGTGTGCTCATTTTTGTTGCTTGTCATACCCTTGTACGCCATCATCAATTGGCCAAGTCCTCATGGACCAAACTTTTAACTTACATGGAATGCTCTCTTTCATTGTCTCCGATTGGGACACTGCATTCATGATCAAATTTTGATAGTAGTCGTTTGAAATTCAAGGTACCAAGTTGAATCTAAGAACAACATATCACCCCGAAATGGATGATCAAATAGAAGTGATCAATAAGTGCTTGGAAGCCATGATCTGTACACTTAATGCAATTTGATTATACCTCAAAAAAGAGTGAAACAAGGGGAGCACAGAAGGTTACCAAAGAAGGTTAGCACATGTTTCTTCACCTTCAAACTTATAAATAAACATTACTCAAAGGTAAAATCCATTAAAAATTAGCATTGGCATTCTATGGATGCTACAATACTATCCTATGCATTCAATAGGTGGCTTACAAGCTATCTCCTCTAGATAAATCCACTATTCATCCCATACTTCATGTGTCTTGTCCCAAGAAGGTCGTGGTATCAAAGTACAAAGTTCAAACCAAGTTACTAGAGCTTAATGAAAACAGATCCATTTGGCTCTAGAAAGAATAAATAATACCAAAATGTGTTAGTTACACTAGCACACGACTTGAGAAATCCCAATCTAGAAGGAATATATGAATATAGACAATGCTACATGGGAAATAATTGTGATTTGAAACAATTCCCTCACTTTTACTCTTGAGGAAAAAAATGCTCTTGAAGGGGGAAGTCGTGCTAGGGTCCTACCATAACTTCTCTACTTTAGGCTATATAGGGGTTAGTCAATTTATATATGTGGCCATCATCCATGAATAAACACCCATCAGATTGTAGTGGATACTTATTAAATGTAAAAGACTCGCCTTTACTAAATATATCCCAACTAGGCAATTGGTACTAATTTATGGTAGGACCAAAAGTAGTTAGAAATGTGCTATTGAGAATATATTTAAAGATGAAAGAGGCTGATGTAATGAAATACATTTGTGGATCTCATGTAAGGGTGGTGATCAACGTAAACTTTTTCATACATATTTCTAATGTTTTAGATTCCCACAAAACATAAGAAACAATCAAAATAGACAAATAAACAAATTTCACATTAAGAAGATTTAACTTGATATGTGATCCTTAATTATGAGGTGATATTCCAACCCTAGATGGAAATGATTGACCAATGGATTTTGTCACCAATTATATAAGTATTGAGTGTATGTCCAACTATTTGCAACTCATAAGAAAACAATGAAATTAAACAACAAAATATGACAATACTATAGATCAGCATTATGGTGCATTAAGAATATTCAATATTAATCACTTTGATAGGGAATTACCTGCTAATAATATAAGGATGTGGTTTAAAACAAGGTCATCTATATCATATATATATATATCCTTCTATTTTTTGGTTCATTTAAATTTTTTTTTTTTTTATTTTTAAGATTTGACCTTTTAGTGGGTTAGAAGGTTTAGGTTATTTATAATGTATCATTGAACAATTTATATTTCATATTAACAAATTCCTCTCTATATGATAGTTCTATGATATATTTATTAATACATATTAATTTCTTATTTATTATATCAATATATAAGATTTAGATTTTACAAGTTCTTTTAAGAAAACTATCACATAATACACTCATATAATTATGGTTTTAGGTTCAAATGTTGACCATTCACCACCAAACCATTAACGTATGAAATCAATTTAATACTTTAATTCATTTAGGGTTAGAAATATTTTCATGTTATTAATAAAAATATTATAATATATAGTGTAGATTATTAAGAACTAAGTTCCCCATTAGCAACAAAACATCCCAACCAATGAATGGGAAATTTCATATATACTATGGAGTAAGTAAATATTTATCCTCAATGTCTTTTGAACTTCTTGCTACAAATCATAAGCTTAAAAGTTAGTGGTTGTGATGAAAAATGTTGTTTCATGTTAGGTTCTCACTTTTTAAAAGGAAAGGGGGCATACTTATGGTCATTGAATGTTGGGTTTGATCATTAATTGTTGATGCAAGAATGTATTTTCTATAAGTTTATGAGTGTATTATGGGATTTTAATACAAGTGTGATATAAATAAGTGTAGTGAAGGTGAGTGTTGTATAAATGAGTGGAATATAACTTAATGTGTGCCTAATATGAGTGGTACATATCTGCATGAGAGTAATGAAAATGATAATGCATGATTGTAATATTGTTATCATGGCATGGGAATTCAATAGGAGCTAATGTGTGAGAGGAAGAATGAAAGTTATCATGCATAAAAGGAATGTGCATGAAAGTGACAAGTGCAATTTAGTCATGTGATAGTAAGTATAATGTGTGCACATGCAAATCACTATGAGTGGGAAAGGAAATGAACACATGTGATTGGGAAAGAGTTTCAAAGGAATCCAAGGGATAGTTTGGGTGTAAGAAGGGTTCAAGAGAACAAGAGGTTAGGAACATAAGTTCAAGTGGATAGAGAAAAAACACAAAATGGATTGATGAACATCAACTCAAATAGGTCAACCAACAACTGTAATATATGTCAACCAACAACTATAATATAATCTGTTTGAAGAAGGAATATAATCTAGGGTCACCAAGATTTTAACCCTGCTCAAAGTTAACAAAGGTTGTCTTTCCTATGATACCTAATTGAGAGAAAGGATCCACTAGCTTTGAATGGATAAATGACGAACAAATTATTTGTTTAAACACCAACATCTAAGGATCCTCAAATTTTATTTGTTGAGATGCCAAATCAGAGGGTCAACGTGAAGGGGTATATTATAGGGGAGTTTATCACATACTAAAAAATGGTGTTTGTTTATAAGGAATGGCCAAGGAACAAAAGATGTCCACTTAGAAATGTATTGACATGGCTACTTGTTGGATTTTTTGGGCTTGAGAGAGGATGGTTGACCAATGCCTAAACTTAGATGATAGTTTTTGTAATGGAGATGGATGAGGGAAATTCATCTAGATTAGATGGATTCATATGTAATATTTACAAAGGAAGATAGGATTTTGTTTCCTCAAGCCTATTATAGTTGTACAAGGAAGCCTCTTGAAATAAATCATTGAGGGAAAAGTGTTTTCTTCCACAAACTTCTCATGGGATTTTCCTTCTAAGAAGCAACTCTCATAGGATCCACATACTTTATTTATTTTTCCAAACCAAGTGCAACCCTAATATTTCAAAGTTCCCTTAAAAATTATAGGCACCAGATCAACAATGCATTGCAAACATTTGACTACCGGTTTATCATCAAAACGATCTACATCATGCAACGTAGGAAAATAATGAAGAGCTTTATATACGCAAGAAAATGGGTCCTAGTGAGAATAAGTAATTTTACAAGTTTGAAGGAAACCATCGAAGAAATAAGTAATTGCATTGAAGATAATGAAAAGCATATGTCCTTGAGGGTCATAGGGGAAGAATACAATTTTGAAGGAAACCATTGAAGAAATAAGTAGTTACATTGAAGATAATGAAAAACATATGCCCTTGAAGGTCATAGGGGAAGAATACAATTTTGATGTTGATGAGATTGAAAAACTACACATTATTGTTATGGTAACCCAAGTGCAGTTGTGCAGAAGTCTGAATTCAACATACTTTGAGAAGTCCAACATTAAAACACTGAAGCGAATTCAACGACAAAATCATTAAAGCAAAAGCGAGAGCCAAGTGGTAAGTAAACCCACGGGTGTGCGGACGACGGGCACGCATGCACCACGACACGGTTAGTGACAAATGACGGTCAATTAGATGCGCCCTTTGGTCAAAGTAAGGGGTGCACGTCTCACCAGCAAAGTGTGCGTGTGGCGCTCTCAAGGCTTCGGCAAGTGGACCCTTGAATGCCTAAGTCAAAGTGAACCTTGGTGCAGTGACGCCAACAAAATGGTTAAGTGGGCCAAGTGTGTTTTGAAGTTGACTTGGTGAACCGACAAGGGGTGACTTGTGCGGTAAGCAAGATGGCAAGTTGACATGGGCAAGACACCTAGAAGGATATAAGTAAACGAAGTGCAAGTCATTTCAAATCATTCAAGAAGTGATTGATCAAGGAGGATCAAGTTGCTGGTTGTCAAAGGAAACAGAACAGACATGTCACAGGCACACTTTCGCAAGCACTCTTGAATCACCAAAGGAATATAATCTACAGTCACAAATATTTTAACCTTGCTCAAAGTTAACAAAGGTTGTTTTTCCTATGATAGCTAATTGAGAGAAAGGATCCACTAGCTTTGAATGGAAAAATGACCAACAAATTATTTGTTTAAGCACCAACATCTAAGGATCCTCTATTTTTTTTTGTTGAGATGCTTAATGGGAGGGTCAACAAGAAAGGGTATATTATAGGGGAGTTTATCACATACTAAAAAATGGTGTTTCATTATGAGGAATGACCGAGGAAAAAAATATATCCACTTAGAAATGTATTAGCATGCCTACTTGTGGGATTTATTGGGATTGAGAGAGGATGTTTGACCAATGCCTAAACTTAGACGATAGTTTCTCTAATGGAGATGGATGAGGGAAATCCATCTAGATTAGATGGATTCATATGTAATATTTACAAATCAATGTGTGATTTTGTTTCCTCAAGCCTATTATAGCTGTACAAGGAAGCTTCTTGAAAGAAATCATTGAGGACCAACAGTTTTCTTCCACCAACTTCTCATGAGAATTTCCTTCTAAGAAGCAACTCTCATATGATCCACATATGTTATTTAATTTTCCAAACCAAGTGCAACCCTAATATTTTAAAGTTCCCTTAAAAATTATAAGCACGAGATCAACAATGCATTGCAAACATTTGACTACCGGTTTATCATGAAAACAATCTACAACATGCAATGTAGGAAAATCATGAAAATGGGTCCTATTGAGAATAATTAATTTTACTAATTAATTTTAGAAGTTTGAAGAAAACAATCGAAGAAATAAGTAGTTGCATTGAAGATAAGAATAGCATATTCCCTTCATGGTCATAGGGGAAGAATACAATTTTGAAGGAAACCATTGAAGAAATAAGTAGTTGCATTGAAGATAATGAAAAGCATATGCCCTTGAAGGTCATAGGGGAAGAATAAAATTTTAATGTTGATGAGAATGAAAAACCACACATTATTGTTATGGTACCCAAGTGCAGTTGTGCAGAAGTCTGAATTCAACATACTTTGAGAAGTCCACCATTAAATCACTGAAGCGAAGTCAGTGTCAGTGCTTAAGAAGAGTCTGGACATAAATGGTTTGATTGGGTAGGGTAGGTGATCTATCAGACACCAATTTCAATAGAGAATGTCTGACAATGTATCGAATTTGTTGAGATCCTCCGATGAACCATCCTATTTTTTATAAGAGGTAGGGTTCCTCTAATTTGTTGAGATCCTCTGATTAACCATCCTATTTTTTTTTAAGAGAGGTAGGGTTCCTCTAATTTGTCGAGATTCTCCAATGAACCATCCCAGGCAAAGAAACGCCAACTGAAATTTTTAAACGGTTCTTCATACACAACAGGTCTAATATCTGTTTGCGGCAGCGGCACTTCATGCAGTAAACGCTTACTGCTTCGGACGGCATCGACTTTTGTGAAACCGAGAGATTTTTCATTTGGAAAATCTTGAAAAGTGTAAGATAACACAATAATCTTATTCAAATTTGAAGGCGTCCAATTTTCCTGCAATACATTGTCATGGAGATAAAAGGGGCAGTTAGGCATGAAGAATCTAGTGGGTCTGTCCACTGTTAGTTTGCCAAATTCATTATCACGAAGAACCGTGCAGCCGAGTTCATTTATAGACGTTCGCTCTATTGGAGACAGAATTGGATCGTACAGCACGATATCATTCACGAAGTCAAATTTCTCATTCATTAAAATCGCAAAAGCTAACTGGATCTGACTTCGTGAATGGCTGAACCGGATCCTGATTTCAGGGTCGATGTTCCCAATGCCATAGAAAACCATTTTTAAATGTCAATGATGTGGGTCTGTGCCTCTCACCCTTTCTATTTGTTCCAATATTTCTGGGTCCTGCATTTGTTCCATGAACTCTCTATAAAATTCAGAAATCCCTAACGCTTCCAGAGCTATATATATATTTTCCATTAATCCTTTTACCGTTTTATCAATTGATGCTTTAGCCCACATTTTAGGGTTATCAGTTGCTTCACAATAATCTCTGTCGCATCTCTTAACCTCATAAAATACACTATGAGCGAGCTGTAATGACGCGATTATTTGCTTAACTTTCAGATCAATTTCTGTATCAGAAGCGTTCTTCATAATTGGTACGTGAGAAACTGCAAATTGTTTACTTAAAGGGGAAATGTTGGTGAAATGTGAATAGAATGTTTTATGGTTTTAACTAGTTCTAAAAAGAATATTTTAAATCTAATTTTAGTTCACATGTTATTGTTTATAACAGTTTTTATTTTTATTTTTGTAAAGGACATTTGTCACCTCTTGGATAATATTTTAAAACTAATTTGAGTTTACTTGTTATTGTTTCTAACATTTTTATTTTTATTTTTATAAAGGATAGGTGTCACCTCTAGGATGACTATGGAAGGACTTACACATATTCCCTCCTTTGTTATCCAAGTTTGGATTAAGGTGGGTGTTAGAATTATTTAATAACCTCTCTTGTCCACCTTTTTCCTTTAGTCACTCTCCTAGTTTAGGATGATGTTATCACTTTCCTACTTTTATGCATGTAACAACCCCGCAATACCTTGTTGTGGAATTAGAGAAAATGGGTAGAATTTTTTTCATTTTTATTAAAGCATTAAACCATCCAAGTCATTGTGCTTATGAATTGAATGTCTCCAAAATAAGTTTAGTAACCTATTTCACTAACAATAATTTATACTGCATCTATATTAACACCATTACGAAAAGAAAGTATGCACCACATAAAAACACAAAAGGCCAGACAACCATATACGTGGTTCACCTCCTTCATTAGGCTACATCCACCAAATTTTTGTTAGTCCTTTTATTAATTCTTTCAGAATGATGCGGCTTATCAGTTACAATTCGTTTCAACCTTGAAACAAAGTGAGTGGAGTGGAAATTGCATTTCCCAATCCCATCAAGATTAGTTATGAAATGATACAAGGTCCAAAACAGAAAAGGGGATGCTCACGACTCGACTCTACACAACCACTTAGCGCACAAACAATACCAGTTCTATGTTATCCAAAAATGAGCTCAAGGACAAAACCATCAATTAGTATTTGGTCTATAAAAGCACAACTTAAGCTCTATATCAGCATGCTGCTTTTGTCCACGATTTTTTCTAGATGTGAAAGAACTTCAAACTTTAAATGTTATAAGTCTAAACATCTTCAAAAGCCTCTTTCAACAATACATTATTACAGAACTTGAGTTTTAAAAATAAAAGTGACTAGACTAAACTCAGCCTTCAACCAATTACTTCAAGTTTGAGCATGAGCCCAAAACAGAGGCATTATTCACAACTCCGATCAGTAATGATGAAAAGATTACATATTGTACTCCATACAAAAAGTATTTTCCAAAACGATAACAGACATAGGGAGTGACATAATATTGATAAGCACAGATAAAAAAAATAACACATTCCAAGCTATCATTCAACCACCGGATCATTCTTCTCACGAAATTGTGGCATAAAAAAAAAACAGAGTTTGCCAAGTGTAAATTCAAACTATCATTCATCCACTTGATCGTTCTTCTCACCAAATCGTGGGCATGAATAAAAACGGAGTTTGCCAAGCATAAATTCAAACTATCATTCAACCACGAAATCTTGGGCATAAGTAAAACTAAGTTTAGACAAAGCACAAATCCAAATTATAAAGCAATTACCGGATTGATGAAATCGTGGGCATAATAAACAGCGTTCACACATGCACCGATCCATGCTATAAAGAAATCTCCAGATCGATGAAAACCGTGGCATAAAAAATAATATTCAAACAATGAACAAATACAGCATTCACCGGATCGATTTCTCTGAAATCATGAGCATACTAAAAACAATATTCAGACAATGAACAGGTCCATCCTTCATTGGATCAGTTTCTCTAAAATCGTAAGCATAAATAAAACAATATTCAGACAATGAATAGATCTAGCATTCACCGGATCGATTTCTCCGAAATAAAAACAATATTCAAACAATGAAAAGATCCAACCTTCACCAAATCGATTTCTCTAAAATCATGAGCATAAATAAAACAATATTGAGACAATGAATAGATCTAGCATTCACAGGATCAATTTCTCCGAAATAAAAACAATATTCAGACAATAAATAGATCCATCCTTCACCGAATTGATTTCTTTGAAATCGTGAGCATAAATAAAACAATATTCAAACAATGAATAGATCCAGCATTCACCGGATCGATTTCTCCAAAATCGTGAGCATAATTAAAACAATATTCAGACAATTAACAGATCCAGCATTCACCGGATAAATTTCTCTAAAATCGTGAGCATAAATAAAACAATATTCAGACAATGAACAGATCCAACATTCACCGAATCAATTTCTCTTAAATCGTGAGCATAAATAAAACAATATTCAGACAATGAACAGATCCAGCATTCACCTGATCAATTTCTCTTTAATCGTGAGCATAATAAAAACATTATTCAAAAATTGAACATATCCAGACTATAAAGCATCCACGAGATTGATTTCTCAGCATGATTGCAGAGGATTTTTCCTTCAGATTAATCGAGCAGAAACCCAAATCCAGAATGCCTGCCCCTCGGCATCTCACCCCCTCCTTTTTATAGGAGAAACATAGGGACAAGCGGCAGGGATTAATTGCCAGGTTTATTTTTTAAGGTGGAATAAAATCCTCCTTGGATTCTTCCTACCGCAACCGTTCCACACAATTCTCCTTGCCAACCCAAAGATACTATTTTTAAGAGAGGCATGATTTACCTCCCCGACTCCCAAGCTATTTCCTTGGTTACACCTTTTTTATAGAGTGTAATCCCCTCTTTCCTAATCCCGCATGTCTATATATGGTTAGCATTAGCTTAGTTTATTAGCTTATTAACTTATGGTTTTGATCTTTATTATTGTCTTGCTCCACGGAAATTTACAAAGTAATATAATAAATTAATAGCATTTTCTTTCAAAAATAATATTGAAAACTTGCCCAGCGCTTTCGCTCTCTCACCTCACTCTTAGTGGAGTATTTATTGCTCCGATCAATAAGAAGGTTTCCTCTTTTTGTTATCAAAGCAAACTTGTTCACTTTTTATAAATTATTTTCTTACATTTCTTTAATTTTAGGTTAGTCTTGCTACTTGAATTTAACAATATATCAGTTAAATCAATTATTCATTTCAATGAGGTAGGACTCCACCTTTTCCATATTAGGAAAATATAGATATAAAGTCATGAAGAAATTTAATTAGGGTACATGCAAGATCTAAAAATTTGTATATGTACTTAGCTTAAATCAGAAACTAGATGATAATAAGTATTGAAGACTGTTGTTGGCCTCGATTATCAAAAGTTTGGCCTACCCAAATAGTCTATTTCATCTTAAACTTTTATAAACATGTTATTACCATAGATAAATTTTTATACAAGGCTTATTAAAAAACTTGAGGTTAAAAGATGGGGCATCTAAAAAGATCCATATATATATTTAGTCAGCTTTTGATGCTGCCACTTAGTGTGAATTGAAACTAAATGCATTCCCTCTATTACCATCGATATGTTAGCTGGATTAGAGTTATAGTTCGTTGAAAACATGAGTTTACCTTCTGCAAGTGCAAAAATTGATTTTAATTCCAAAAAAGGCCTTGCTTTAAATACCTAATTAGCATTTTCATTGTAGTGTGATTCCCTTCTATCCATGGGAATAATCTTATCTCAAGGTATTTCTTTCATTCCTGATCTTATATCAAGGATTCTTAAATAGATGTATTATTTATCAACATATACTCATATGGGTGTTTGCAAGAAGTTGAGGGTCTGTTTTGGTGCGTTAGATGCAATACAAA
>LPNX011160953.1:279787-419787 GCA_001517045.1 Pseudotsuga menziesii | reverse complement strand
TTATAAATATTAACATTGTAACATAAACAAGGAAACATAGAATACAGAGAGTACTTCTATAAATTATTTAGTACAGTAAGTATAAGAACACAATAATAAATTACTATCTTATTCTATGATTATAAATAAACAAGGAACAAAGCTAATGAATATATAATTATAAGAATAGTATTAATATGTAGATAAATATCCCATTATAGTAAACAGTAAACAGAATATAATTTTTGTACTCAAAAGCTGTATCTGATAGATACATAAGTACTTCATTAAAAACATAAAGTCATTATATTTTGAAGGGTAACAATTATATAACAACATTACAATTCTTTTAAATAAAGTAATTTAATATAAAAGTAATGTACACAAAACCCTAGCAAATAAATTTAAAATATTATGGGGTAAAAATCAAGTACATTAACATGTAGGAAATAACCAACAGAGTGACAGTATGATCGATTTATCGAGCTTAACCAAACATTATACAACATAACTAATGACCCCATAATTTAGAGAAGTACATTATAAATAAAGATAATTTTTAAGAAACTGTAAACATTTTTTTTATATGGCCGAGTTAGGGTAAAACCCTACAAATATCAAAATATACAGTAGAGATATAAACAAAGAGTCTAAAGATCTTCCAAATCCCTCAGCTTCTACAAGTAATCAATAGTATGGCATAAACAACCTTCCTTTCATTATACATTTTACATAGTAACTAAACGAAACTAGAAATTACAGTCACGGATGGAGCCGGAGCACCCCGCATAATGCAAGGGTCTCATCATCCACTAAAAAAAACAAACCAAGTAACAGGATAAACTGAAACCGCAAGGGTTGCAGGCCACGATGTATCAACCCACAAATGTCCCCAAGGGACCAAACAAGGAGGAAATGCCATGGTTAAACCAGGCTTACCGTGAACCAGCAACTGTTTCCTCAGCCTCACCTTAAACCACGTAGAGGGAGACATGCCAACACCTGTGAACAAGGAGAATGAAAGAGTTAAAAAACTGCTTTACAAATTAAATAACTATGTGATGAAAACCAAACTGCAATGATAATGACTTTTGAAGTAAGGAGCTCTTACCTAAAATTTTACCAAAGCGCGACCACCCACGAGCAGTAAAGTAACCACCAGCGTGAGGAGGATGAAAATCTTCATCTACTGCAAGACATGAAGGATTTCTAACTCAGCAAATACCTATAGCGACGGAGGACAGGAACAACAAGTTTAGCTGGTAAATATGCTTGAGTCGCAACCAATCTCAACACAAAATCGTAAATGTTGCAAACCCTAAACATCGACTACCATGGTTAAGCAAGACATCAACTGTCATCACTGAGCTAAAGAAAGGAAGGACAGTACAATAATGGACTCCAAAACTGAGCGAGCTGCGATGGAGAAAGCCTAAGGGAAGTATCACAAACCTAAACCCAAGTAACAACCAGTTTTGTGACAACACTCCTCTGTCAAGCATTCAGGATGAGCTTCGAGGAGAAACAACAAGCAGGGAGATTGTCGACATCAAAGGCAAGAGACAGTGTAGACAAGAGGACGGTAGCAGATTGTCCAAAGGGCCCGAAGGCGACAGAGAGAATACCCAGCTAAGGTTTGAGGTTTCCTTATAACTATACGATGCTTGGCCACAGTGATGCCACATACATCATCCAAATTTTTGCATGCAGTGGGTACAGTTACATAGTCCCAACGAGCTTTGACAAACCAAGAGTATCATTACCAATTATTGGCAAATCGAAGGTTCCAACATAATTATCGTCCCCTTTGTCAACCTAGCATGCAAGATATATGGTAATCAACGAATCATTACTTTAAAAACTTGCCTTAACAATCATCAAAATCGTGGGGAAGTATTACGACCCTTGCTTTATAAATTATGGTGTTCATATAACTTAGAACAAGTTTAAACCTATGTTCATCATGGCGCAGTCCATTTTATAAACTTTTCTCTCTATGCTATGTAAACAATACTTACCCTAGTTCATAAATGTAAGTAAAGGAGGCATTTTTATAAAGCTTATAGAACTTTAAAACAAAGTTAAGCTATAAAGTGATCGTGAATATGGTTTATTCTTTGACCTCTTGTTTTCACACCTTGCACCTTCTTTATACAATGTAAAGTAATAGCTCAACCAATAACTATAATTCTAATCTGAATATATACTATAGGATGATATAAAGGAAGTTATAGAATCATTCTATGATAAATATCTTTCTGTCAAAGTTAATCTCAATTGCTTGATTGTATAATTATTAAACTAATAAATTTTGTACTTGAGTATAGTAAGTCTTCAAATGTTAAAGAAGCTTGGCATCTAACTATTAACGACATATTGGCCTTAAAATAGATAATAGTTCGCAAGCAAATTATGTCCAGAGAAATTCAAATCATTAAACACTAATGTAAACCTTTTAAAGGTAGCTTGTATTAAAGTGGTAAACCCCTTAAAAAACTTCAAAGCTCAGAAGTGAGATCAGGAGTTCATAAACTTCATATCAAGGTACATTATGTTTTTATCACAAACAGTAACCAATACCATCGTGACGTAAATGGTACCTGTACATAATTTAAATTAGACCCTTGACATAGAACTCTGTCATTCTTAAAATTGCTTGCAAAGAAAGGTTTGAGGCATTTTTACGCTTGACGACTATGGTAGACATTAAAAAGTTCAGAACACTTAAAGAACTATAAATTTACATCTACTAAAAGGAAAGCAGTTGTCGCCATTATTCATTGAACTAAATCTCTTCTTCTCATAGTCTTAAAAAGAAGGACAGAGTAATGATTTTACATCAGTAAGCTCTGGAAATTTAATACCATTTATAATCTTTTACTGAGATACTATTATGCGACGAACTTATAATTGAATGCTTTAAGTAGCACCCAAACTTCTTGCCTGTAATTCTGTAAGAGCAGGAAAACTTTTCTACCTTAGCTCGAAAGCTAAGTAAGCCCAGAATTTCATGACAGTTCCACCTTGTGGTCGCAAAGAGAAAACAAATCAGTAAACTGAAAAGAAACTGTTCTATAAAGAAACATAATCAAATAGATAATTCAAATAATGAATTCAGTAACATATAACTAATTAAACAATTAATGACTGCATTTATGATATTTAGTTGTATTTTTAAAAATTTTAAATTTTATGGAAAATTTGGGGTCTTGACAATCATCATCATCATCATCACCATGATCATCAATCATCAATCATCATCATGAACTTCTCCATGATCATCATCTTCACGTTCATCATGTTCATCTTCATCATCATCATCATCATCATCTTCATCTTCATCTTCATCATCATCATCATATGCATCATCATCATCATCATCATCAACATCAACATCATGAACATCATCATCATCATCATCATCATCACCATCATCATCATCATCATCATCAACTTCATCATCATCATCAACATCAACATGATCATCATCATGACCTCCCTCATCATTTTCATCTTGATCTTCATCATCTTCATCTTCATCATCATCATCATCAACATATTCATCTTCATCATCATCATTATCTTCATCATAATCATCATCATCATCATCTTCATCATCATCATCATCATCATCATCATCAACATCATCATCACCATCGCCACCACCACCATCATCATCATCATCATCAACATCAACATTATCAACATCATCATCACCATGGTCATCATCATCATCATCATCATCATCATCATAATCACCTTCATCATCATCATCAATATGATCATCATCATCATCTTCATCATCATCATCATCATCATCATCAAGATCATCAACATCATCATCATCATCATCATCATCAACACGATTATCATTATCACCATCATCACCTTCCTCATCATCTTCATCTTCATCATCATCATGATCATCATCATCTTCATGAACATCATCATCACCATCGTCGTCATCATCATCATATTCATCATCATTATCATCAACATGATCATCATCATCATCATCACCATTAACATGATCATCATCATCACCATTTCCATCATCATCATCATCTTCTTCATCATCATCATCATCATCATCATCGTCATCTTCCTCAACATCATCATCACCATCGTCGTCATCATCACCATCGTTGTCATCATCATCAACATCAACATCATCAACATCATCATCATCATCATCATCATCAACATCAACATTATCAACATCATCATCACCATCGTCATCATCGTCATCATCATCATCAGCAAGATGATCATCATCATCATCATCATCATCATCAACAACATCATCATCAATTTCACTAGAGGGACCTTCAATTTCCACAAGCCATCCATAGGATTTAGAGAAATAATTAAATTTATCTTATTTATTTAAATCCTTATTCCTCCTAACAATAATTTTAAGTTCCATTAGATGGGTCAAGTAATATACCATTTTAGGGGCCATAAGTGTTATGTGGAAAACAAGGTAAACCAATAATATTAATGATAATAAATAAACAAATGTTAATAATAATAATAGTAAGAGCAAGTAATTTACCAAGTAATATATAAGTAACATTAAAAAAGGAGCTTAAGGATGACATTTCTTTAAGGGGGAATGTATGTAATAAACCACATTAAGAAGAATAAATACATAAACTAAAGTAATGAGAATGATGAGAATGGAATAATAATCATAATAAAACTTAATAATAAATAAATTAAGAAAGCTTTAGCCGTGCACCCACCCCATTAATTGTGCTTAAACATATCGCGTGCACGTTTTGGTTATACAAATCGCGTACACATTTTGACTCTATATAACGCATGTACATTTTGGGACTGTCAAAAAAGTGGATTGTTTTTGTTTGAGAGAAACTTCACTCTGTTTTTTATGAAAATCCGATTACCACGTTTTTTTTTTAAGAGCACGAGCCTGCCTGTGGAAATACTCACAATTTACACATTTTCCATCATTCTTTTTGTTATGTAGGTGCATCATTGAGGACATATTTCATTGTTGAGGAGCACACAGGATAAGATATCAAGATTCAATGTCATTTCATGGTGATGGTGGATATAACTTTCATTTGCTTATTATTCAAGAGAGCCAAAGGTAAATTTTCCCATTCATTATTGTTTTGATGGGAAATATGAACAATTGAGAAGGAAGATTGAAGCACCTTGAAGGATCAATGGTTATAAAGCAAGTTAAAGGTTTGAAAGCTTGTAATTGAGGAGCAACAAAAACAGACTATATTGAATTGATCATTTTGGTGATGGGGAATGTACGTAACCGAGACCTCAATTACAAGGAATAAGAGACCTCAAGAAGTCATCAAAGAAGAGAAAGAAAAGAAAAGAATAGACATGATGAATCAGAGGCTTTCTTTGGAAACTAATCCAAATCCAATTATAGAGGATATGGAGGTTCATCCTTTTACTCCAGCATAAGAAAAAAGGAAGCATTCACTAGAGGGACCTTCAATTTCCACAATAGTTATTGATCAAGCACCCCATGGAAGTATTCAATAAGCAAAACGTAGGTGCTCATTAGGGAATGCTTCAAATCCCACATCAAGTCAAAGTGATAAGTTACCATCTCAAGACAAATCTCATGAAGAGGTGTTGTACATGGAGCCTACTGTTGAAGAGGCGTTGGACATGGAGCTTACTGTTGAAGAAGAAAATATTATCTGGACCATTGATGAGGATGTTGGACTTCCACCATCCAACTACCACAAAGAGAATGAAGGACAACAAGTTGCTACTGAAATGCCAAAGCGCATTGTTGATGCACTAGATGATAGAAATCCAACACCCTTACCTCCATTAGAAATCACACGTCGAAGAACTCCGAAGCGTATACAATTTGATGAAGGACTCCTCAATTCCATTGAAGGTACTCTATATAAACATAGTATTGCTTATCAAACCCAACACATACTAAATAAATATTTTGTTTCTAAATGTGATGGTGATAAATGTACATTATTTTTATCATTGTTAAAATCCACGGGCATGAATATTTTTAGGAAATCGTTAGGGTTAAAGATCATAAAGAGTTATGGACCAAGTTCTCATATAGCTAAAAGCTTAGTAGATGCCTTTGGTAAAATTGGTAAGAACACATGGTCAAAGGACCGCAATGCGGCTCGTCATGTGTTGTCACAAGCAATTGTAAATAAGAACACCAGGGTCCTTCGTTTTCTGAAGCCTACATCTAAACTAGTTAATTTGAATGTAAAAACCCTCTGTAGGTATTCTATTAGAAGACAACATCTTGACACAACCACCAAGACAGATTTTTGGGCCTTTATTCGTCGGTTGCCACGTCATGACATGAAGCTAGTTGATGCAGTAAAGGGACTAGTGCAAAGCTTTTGGCATGATCACACAAGGCCTTCTTCAAACCAGAAGGATGTACTAAAACTGAGAAGGGGTTCAAAGGACCATGAACCACATATTAAGCATCTTCTTGATATAACACAGACATAACTATATGAGAAATTTAGGAATGAACATAGATAATTGAATTTGGGGCAAAGATCTTTTGAGGAATGTAAGCCCTGGTATGTTAGAATAAATACTCTTCATAACACTTGTTGTTGTAGATACCATGTATAATATGAATATTACTATGAAACATTTTTGTACATTCATCATGTGTTGCATACTAACCATGTGTAGGATTGCTCCTTGACAATACCTCCGACCTCATCAAGAGAATTCATTCATAGTATCATGTGCGATAGGCATGAGGGGCAAACTTACTATGCAAAATCCTGTTTGGATGGAACTTGCTCCAACTGTGCTAGAATGGCATTACTAAGCCAATGTATGCACGAGACAGGAGATAATGAATTTGGGAATATGGTTACATACATGAAAAGCTTCAAATATGCCAACTATGAAATAGTCCCAGGGAAAGAAAGTAAAAAAATACAATTGGTGACATCTTAGGCACATGCATTTATCTATAAATTTATGTTTGAATAGTTGCATTTCATTCCTTACTTAAAAAAAAAACCTGATATTGAGATCATTTTGTGTCAACAAATACAATTTAGTGTCTTCGTCAAGGAATTTATTGAAAATGCACATTAATATGTTCAACATATCCACTTGGCACGATGGCAGGATGAGAATATAATATGCAGAGATATATTTCCTTGTGGTACTATACTTTCAGTTATTGATTTTGCCGAGAACTACACTCTACAACCTCAAAATCAGATCCAAAGTCAGTATTATCACTCTCAGCAAGTTTCCTTGATGGTGCATATCATATATAGGCATGGCCCAAATAGCAGTGAAGAGCAAAGAGAAATTCTAAAGGAATATCACTTCTACATAAGTGATGATAGGTGCCATGACTTCCACTATGTACGCCATTGATTCATCATGTTCTATGATCATTTGAAGGGCAGGAACATACAGATGGATCGACATTGGATTTGGTTTGATGGATGTGCCGGTCAGTTAAAAAATGCACGCATATTTCAATGGTTTTGTTCATTGCATAAAAACTACAAAGTTCTGCATACGTGGAACTATTTTGAGACTGGGCATGGTAAAGGAGAGCATGATGGAGCCAGGGCATGTGTCAAAACAGCCCTACGAAGAGAAGAATTGAAATTATCTACAATATTTACTATTTGAAATGCTCAATCTATAGTCAGGTGGTGCACGTCAGTAATGGGAGAGGAATCAGCTATGCGAGTAGAATCCACAAGAAAGAGACATGTAGAGATACTTTTTGGGGAGGTGGTAGACATTAATAGTTCACATGCATGCGAATGCAAGACTGTTCCTAGGACTTGTGGTTTTCATTCGGTTTGAAGCTCTGAGAACCCAGTATTTGAAATTTGGACCAGAAAACTCGCTTGTTTTTTCCCGCCTTGTTGTGATGGTGACTGGGATGTATGTGAATAATTGGATTGGGTTGATGGATGGGATCTCATATCATTTCCACTTGATTAGTGTGCAATTGTTGAGTTAACTCTGTTGGAAGATGACCAATTGTCTATTTCTATAGATTTTGATCATGTATCAGACCTTGTACAACCTGGTATGATGTAGTCTTGAAACTCACATTAATGGCCTTGTATCACACGAAAAATATTTGGTCATATACCTACAATCATACTATGCAGGACACATATACGCAGTGGTTTCCTCAAAAGATAGTGAATGGGGTGGTGATTACTAGTTGGCACGTTGTATAGAGGGAAAACAAACCCTCATTATGTCCATGACTGATAATGAAAACAACCACTTCCCCATTGGGTCTATAGTTGTTAAAGGTGAATACCTTACACATGAAAACAATGCAACAAAGAAGGGTGGATATGTTTACAGGGATTACAAGCCAGGTGCAAGTGTGTATCACTTTACCAACTTAATCATTGGTACAAACCTCCACGTACGAACAATGCCTAGCCGAAATTCATTGAAGGTACGCTACTTCTTACTGGATACAGAGCACAAGAGACTAATGGTGACCATCATTATAAAACTTTGTGATTATTTATTTTCTTAGTAATTAATTTCTTGTGGGTTTTCCATTGATGCAAACCAATGCATTTACTGCAACCTTGCCAAATAACTTGTCTGTGAATGGGAAAAATGTATCACTAAACTCAAAGGTTTTTATTGTGCAGGTACGAATTTTTCTTTAGTGAATTTAAAAACAAATTTGTTTATGTTAAATTATTTTATGAATGAAGGAGCTTGAGAAATGGTTTTCCATGTTGCTAAAATCAAATGTATAAAAAAAACACGAAGTTTTCTCCTCAGAATGATAGTGCACTGCAAGTCTGCGACAAGCATTCAATTTACCTTTCCGGTTTGGAAACGTTTGTATTTTTAATATTAAAATTTAATATATAATTATTTTTAATATTTTTATATGTTATTTAAAAAAAAATTAGTTTAAATATCAAAATAAAAAAACTGTATACAATATTAAAAAGTAGTTAAATAATTTTTTATTTGAGATTTTAAAGTAGACAAATATTTATGATTTTTCTAGATTGTATGAATATGAAACAAGTGTAGTGTCTAAATTGATTTTATGGCAATAATTATAAATTCAAAATAAACAATTATTAAAGGTACGAGATTAAATTAAATTGATTTGATCTTAACTCTAAATATATCAAGAATCTAGAGAATCAAGAAATCTTTAGGTGTAATTTTTTTTTAATATGTAAAAATTTAAGATAAAAAAAAAAAATTACACATATAAAAATTTGGATCCCTCTAAGTATTAGATGGATCTACAATGGTTTTACTATAAAATTAATTAATGTATTTGTAAGGATTCCAACGGTTAAAAATCAAAATTTTCAAATGGATTAAAATATTTAAAAACATTTCATCATATTTGTTAAAAAAACAAATTATTACAAAATTAACTTTATTTTAAAAAATATATATAAATTCATACTGGATTAAAAAAAAACCTTTATAGATCCATCTTAAACTTATCAAGCATGGGAAGGATCAATTTCTTGAAGTGTAAATTTGTTTTTTAATCTTAAATTCTTTACAAAAATTTACACCACAACAAATTTGATCCCTATAGATGTAAGACTTTTTTATAAACCAAACACAAATCTTTTTAATTATTTTTTATTTTTGGTAATGTAACTTTACATTAACTTAATTGAATAATAAATAATACAAACATTTTTGAAGGTTAAGGTTAAATTGATTTTATCTTTTTATTTAAAAGAAATATTTTTTTCATATTTCTTATATATAACTCAAAGCACTAGTAAAACTAGTCGACAAAACTAGCGAAGATTAAATTTATAGATTAGTTAATTAAATAGTTTTAAAAACTTGCACGGAATCCCTTTTCATCATTCAGTGGCTAAATGGAAATAACTTAAAACATAAACTTCAGCTAGCTCCTTTGTTTGATGAGGTTTGCAGATTTAAAATCAGCTTGATCATGTGATCATTAAACATGTTTATAGAAATAGAAATATAGTGGCAAATGAAGTTGCTAATGCTGGAGTCGAATTGCAGGGAGGTACTTGGTTTAAAGATGGAAATTTTAACTTTTTCAATATGGATGTCTTTTCTTAAGTTTCTACTGGATGTTCAGTTATGATTTGATTTGTGAAGTTTGATTGATGACAGATTAAACTATATATGTTTCAGTTATGTATAGACTGCAAAGTCTTAAATTTTGTATATTTATGATGGAATTATCTTAAGAATATATTTTTCAAAAATATGGACTAATGTTTGTAATTTGATCACTTCGAGAATAAAAAACATTACCTAGAACCTATCTTTGATTGCTATGACATGTATATGAGGTATAATATGATTTTTTTCATAATTATTTGAAAAAAATATAACTTTTTGTTTAATAAAAGTTATGAAATTTTTTTCTTATAATGTAATTATAAAAATATTTGTTGAAATCAATATGTTCTTCTATAGATTAGGAATTAAGGATATATAAAGCATTGACATCTTGAAACACTTGTAACATACAATATAATTCTCATTAAAAAAATCTTGTTGAATGCCTCTAAGGACCTTTTTCGAATCCATGTTATTTCTACCTAAACTTACAAGTCCAAATTAAGGATATATAAAGCATTGACATCTTGAAACACTTATAACATACAGTATAATTCTCATTAAAAAAATCTTGTTGAATACCTCAAAGGACCTTCTTCGAATCCATGTTATTTCTACCTAAACTTACAAGTCCAAAGCAGCTCAATCTTTTTATGTGCAATTTTGATCTTCTAATTTGGTTTGGTTTGGAGCTTTGATTGGGTTTTGGTGTGGATTTAATGTTTTGAAGAAAGAAATAGTGAATTGTTTTTCTCGTTTTTGTGGAGAATGAATAGTATGGGTAACTATTTACATTTTTTGAAATTATTGGCATTTATGGCATTAGGTGGGAGGGTCTTATAGAAATATCCATTTTCTCAATTATATGGAAAAGTTATGAGACAATTCAAAATTAATTATTGATTGTTTGTAGTTTTAACAGAGACCCTATTTTAGTAGAAAAGACATATCCAAGCTTTATAAGCTAAGTGTAGTTTGTTTTACTATCTAGTTACAAATTTGGCTAAGGATAGTTTGTTGCCTCCAATTACCCAATGTTAATGACTTTAGTTCCTAGAGAATTTAAAGAATGAAGACGTGGACATAGATGATATGAATCAAGATTCCTATCCTTCACCTATGGAAGCTCACATCAAGCATATTTTTCATTCAACTCAAGTTCTACTATGATTTACAAAATAAAAAATCTTGGGCATTTCTTACAAAGATAATATTGTTTTGTAGTGATTCATAAGTTTTTTTTACAAATTCTAAACTATAGATTATGGGATAGTCCTACTTTTAATTGCATTATTATGCTTACCAATGAGATTGAGGGTGGAACATCTTTAGAATACAAAACTCAACCATTTTTGTTAAAAAGACATGTTAATATTAATGCTAGAATAATTTTTTTTTCAAAATAACACAAATTTATTTATTTATTTTGTAAAAAGATATAAGTCATATAAAAACATCATAAAAAATATCAGGTCATTGTAAGAAAAACTGTGTATACAATTCAATAAACTTGAAATAAATTGTTATGTTTAAAATAATTTTTTAGGTTTCAATAGTGTGTATGAAAAAAGGAGTTTTACACATCCACAGATCCCATGAATTATAAAATAGATTGTAAATAAGGGTATTGCTACGACATAGAAAAGAGAAAGTATTAGCCATGAGGTATAAAATAGACTGTAAATAAATGCTAAGGCATAGAAAAGTATTAGAAGATATAACAATAACTTATAAACTCATTTTAATCAATTATTAATGTATATTTATTTTAATTTTGAATTTATTAAGAATTAAAAAATTGTAAAAGTTTATTTTTTTTAGTTTTAAAATAAATTTAGTCATTTTATTTTCATTTTCACCATTATTTTTATGCCTATAGTTATGTAGATATTATCTCATATTTATTTGACGAGATAACAAGATTAACCCAAGAGTAAGAAATGTATAAGGATTCATTTTATGGTTATCTTATTTTGTTATGGTTAAATGCATCTTGATTCTTGATCAAGATTTAAATAAACTTTAGTTAAATGGTGGTAATAGTTTGTTTTTGTATTTTCATATTTTTTAATAGATAGTGTTTCTTTATTTAACAACCAACTATCTTCATAAAATTAAGTGGTTAGTTTACTTTTTTTTCAGTGGAAAAAATACCAGATCCTGTTATTCTATTGAATCAAAGATCATCATATACATTCAGTCATAGTGACATTATTCATAGATAGATTTAGCAATGGGGTGTCCTCTTAACTCAAAGGCGAGTCCATGTCATCAAACCATGGTCAGAAAGACACCAGCATGTTGTTCAGATTTAATCAATTTTTAGAATTGAATAGAAGCAACATAACTCATGAGCATAAGAAGATGACAGAGGGTCTCTTCATAGGATTGCTAAGATCCCATTTAATGACAACTAATTATGTTCTTAATGAAAAGGGGATTAATGCCCATCAAATGCTAATATAACTGAAAATTACCATGATCAGTAATCTTGTCATACATAAATTCCTTGAAATTCCCAAAACCTGAATCAAGAGATAGTGTGTTTTTAGAGAGACTATCAGCAATCTGGTTATGCTCACGATATATGTGTTTCATGTTCATATCTCGAAATTTATGCAATAATTCTCTAATATCATCACACCAATGACTCAGATGAGGTAAGTTCAGTGTGCCTTTTCCTGTATCCCATGAGATGGTGACAAGGGAATCACCATATATAGAGTGTAGAGGAATTTCCATAATCTTTGAAACAGAGAGAAGAGCCGATAAATCCATTAGCTCAGATTTAGTGTTAGAACTTCTGCCACATCCCATGGAGAAATGAATACTGTAAGAGTTGCTCAAATATAATATGAAACCTACCCCCCCTATGTTCTTGGCAGTTGCACCATCAAAATAACCACAAGGATAAGAAGTCTTTGGAGGAAATCTAATGACTCTGTATTTAATCTTCTTAACAGGCATGGTATATGTATGAAAGAGCAATTCAATTTGTTGGAGGACCGAATAGACTGCTGGAGTGTTCCCTTCAAATATACATCTATTCCAATCTTTCCATATTGACCAAAAGGTGAAAAAGGGTAGATATAGCCTATGGTAGTCCATAGAGTGGGCACGTACCCAATGCTCAAGATACAATCGTACAGAAGCTCCCGCAGAAGCTTTATTTAAGGATCGGGAGTCAAATTGCTAAAAAATAGCTTCGAAGGTGCTCTTTGAAAAATGACAATCCATAAACAGATGCTGGGCCATTTCCTCATCTTTCTTGGAGAGAAAATAGAAACTAGGTCCCTGGCTGCCACGTTTATTGAGCTGATCCCAGGTTAACACTTTGTTATTTAAGAGGATCCAGATAAAGCATCATATTTTTTTAGGAATATTATATTTCCATAGAAACTGATAAACAAAAGATGTCTCGGGATATGGCTCCTTATAGTGATCCACCACACACTCATATGCCATTGGCGCAGTTAAAGATCCTGAGTAATTCTTGAAAGACCAGAGAATTCTATCTGGATTAGACCTAAGTCTTATCCTCCCATACTCCATCCCCTTAACATATTCATTACAAATGAGGTACCATCCTCCACCTAGATCCAAGTCCGATGCAGTGAGCCAGTAGGTCTGGGCTTCCCCAGAATAATTTCCGGCTTGAGCTAGGGATAATATACCATTATCTTCCAGATAGTTACGGAGATCCCGAGGCACCATGAAACAAGTACCCATACCTATGATCAAGTCCATGCCCACCCTTATGCTCTCACCATTTCCCACCATCCAAGTTAAGCTGCTGCCAAACCAAGAAATAGTGCTAATGAAACCTTTCCATATAACAGAGACACCCATGCAAGAGAATTCCTTTCATTGAATCCATGACAAAACATTATTCTTCTTTAAATATTTCACTGAAATTAGCTTAAACCAAATACCATTACCGCAGAGAGCAAGCCAAAAAGATTTAAGCCTTAAGGAAATCTTGAACCATTCTAGATTTTTGATACCCTAGCCCCCTTGAGAAGTGGGCTTAGATAAGGATGTCCAAACAACAAGATGGTATTTTTTTTCCCCATAGAGCCCCGAAGGAAGTCAAATATCAAACTTCTAAGTTTCCCCAGAATGGATTTCGGTATGCGGACCAATGCCAACCAATACATCGGTACGCTGGCAAGAACTGCCCTAATAAGAACCAGCCTCCCCCCCATAGAAAGAAGCCTGAAAGACCAATATGAAATCCTATTTTCAAACTTTTTAATTAGCCATAGCCAGTCTTTAACATTGTATCCCAAGGGTTTTATAAAATACCCAAGATAATTGAACCCCAAAGAAATGTGTTGGGTCTTGAATGGCAAGGAGCACGTGATTCTGTTAATTGTTCCATCGTCTACATTGTTGTACAAGAAACATGACTTCTCTGAGTTTATGAACATGCCTGATGCTTCACAAAAGGTATCTAATAAAACTTTGAATGCTATCCATTCTTCACATGAGCCAAAACCGAAAAGAATCACGTCATATAAAAAAAGAAGGTGAGTAAGGGATAGATGTTGCGAGAATTTGATCCCTTTTACCAGACCATGTCTACGAGCATCATCAAAAAGGATGCCGAGTCCTTCAATCACAATAATAAAAAGGAGAGGAGAAAGTGGACATCCTTGCCTGATTCCACGAGAGGCCATAAATAAATGTGAGGGGGAGCCATTGATAAGTAGTGCAAAATTAATTGAAGTTAAGCATCCCATTATCCAGTTGACTCCTTCCAGAGGCAAACCAATTTGGAGAAGAATGAGCCTGATAAAGGACTAGTTAACTCTGTCAAAGGCTTTGGTGAGATCAAGCTTGAGTATAAGGACACTTTTGTTCCTGGATTTGACAAAGTGTAGGACTTCTTGGGTAATGGCTAGAGGCTTTGAGATCTAGTGATTTTTGAGGAACCCACACTACTGAGGAGAAATAAATTTGTCAAGAAAGGGCTTAAAATGTTGCGCAACAACCTTTTCTATCAGCTTGTAAATTAAGTTGTAGAGAGAGATAGGACAAAAATTGGCAAAGGTTGTAGGTTTGTCCTTTTTAGATATGAGAGTGATAAAAGTCGAATTAAGTGAGGGCATAACCCTTGCAGACAGGCGTGAATCTTCCAACAAATTCACAAGTACTTCCCCCATAAGGTAAAAAAAGGCTAAAAAGAACTCTACAGGGAAACTGTCAGGCTGAGGAGATTTGTCTTTCTTGAAGTACTTGAGAGCCCTTTCCACTTCCATTGATGTTACCTTGGAAGTAAAGGATGACCGCTCCTCATGGGATATAAAAGATGGGAAGAGACTAATGATTTTCATATGAGAAGAAATAGTGGTAAGATTATCATCACAGAAAATATTTTTAAAGTGTCTAACTCTCAGATCCTTCAAATCCTTGTCATGTTCAACCATAGTACCCTCCTCATCCTCTAAACCCCAAATCGTTTTATGATTTTTATGTGTAGTAGCCATAGAATGGAAAAAATTGGTGTTGGCATCACCCAATGTTACCCAAATCATCCTACTTTTAAGTTTGGCAGAGAGGATCTCATGATCCCTTAGTTTTTTTAATTTCGATTGAAGAGCCTTTAGTTTGGAGAGAGTTGCCGAAGAGTAAATACCTGTAGGGGAGGAGGAAAGAATATTGTGAATCTCTGACTCAATTAAAAGACTCTTATCTTTCATCTCGACAGACTTGTGATGAGTCCAATCTTTAATTTTCACTTTCATAAGTCTGAGCTTCATCGAGAAAGATTCCATCCCAGAATCAGAGGATTCATGGGTGAGGTGAGGCCACTCTTTCTTAATCATATTAACAAAATCGTCAAATGCTAGCCATGAGTGGTTGAATTTGAAGGGAAAGTGTCAAAACCCCAATTTTTTGAAAATTTTAAAATTTTGTAAATACAGATAAACTTCATTAATGCAGTCAGCTAATTGTTTTAATTAGTTATATGTTACTGATTTCATAATATGAATTATCTACTTGATTATGTTTATCTTAGAGAATAATTCTTTTTCAGCTTAATGACTTGTTTTTCTTTGCGACCACAAGATCGAACT
Source organism: Pseudotsuga menziesii (assembly GCA_001517045.1). Classification (NCBI taxonomy): domain Eukaryota; kingdom Viridiplantae; phylum Streptophyta; class Pinopsida; order Pinales; family Pinaceae; genus Pseudotsuga; species Pseudotsuga menziesii. Next base: position 403,627 of record LPNX011160953.1, on the reverse strand, counting down.
GTCTTGGTATTCTAGGCTTACTTAGCTTTTGAGCTAACGCAGAAAGTTTACCTGCACCTACAGATTTACAGGTAAGAAAGATCCGGTGCTGCTTGTCATTAATCATTACGCATACAGATATAAGTTCGTTGCAAAAATAATAGCTCAGTAAAATAATATAATTGCTATTCAATTCCAATGCTTTATAAGGTAAAACCATTAAATCGTTATTCTTTTAATGGCACCATGGAAAAGATATTCAGTCCTATCAGTATTAGTGACCGTTACTTTCTCTATAGTATTCATAATTTAAATTTCTTATTGCGTACTAAATTCCTTGATGTTTTACCATGGTTGTCGTGTGTGTAAACGCCTTAATTTTTTTTTCTTTGCATACAGACTAAGAATGACAGAGTTATTATGTCAAGGGTTTAATTTAAATTGTGTACAAATACCATTTACATCATGATGGATTTGGTTACTGCTTGTGATAAGAATGTAATGTACATTGATAAGGAGTTTATGTACCACTATTCCTACTTCCAAAACTTCGAAGTTTAAAGGGATTACAACCTTATTACATGCTGCTCTTCAAAAGGATTATATTAGTGATGATGCATTGAGTTCTTTTACAGATAACCTATTCGGTGGATATGGTCTAGTTATGGTTATTAAATCATCAAAGGTTATCTATAGTCAAACCTGAAGGATTAACATCTTTTGTTTGCAACTCAAATGTTTATATATATGTAAATACTCCAATGCGTAACTAGGATAATTCTAGCAAGATGGGAATCTTATTATAAGAAGGTTTCATGATTTCCTTTGTTCAAACATTACAAGGCATAACCTTGATGGAATTATAACCATTGAAGGAAAGAATATCATGTTAGTATAATTAAATGGTAGTAATATTGACCCCGCCCTTGATGAGATTTAAGGCATAACTTTTATATTGAATTATAGTTGTATGTTGAATGAATAGTTTGCAATGCATAAACAAAGGGGTCATAGCTATACCGCGCCCATTCAAATTTTATGGTTTATCCTTGGTTTAAAGTTTTATAATCTTTTAATAAATACAACCCTTGCTTGTATGATATGCTAGGTCGCATAAGTTTATAACCTTGATCTTTGATGGATTTATAATCGTTCGTATGAATAATCATTGTGTATAATGGATGGGTCATAGTGTTTGATTATACCATGTACAATTTTTTAAACCTAACAATATAAATAATGTGTTGTTGTTTGTAAAGCAGCATGCCAGCTAGGTTGACCTCAGGATAAAGATTATAGTGGAACTAGAAATTCCACAAATGATTGGAATGAAAATCATCTCATGATTGCTCGTCGAGACTATAGGGAATTACCCACTGCATGCAAATAATTTATTTGGTGAACGTGGCATTATTTCAACCAAGTGTTACGTGGATATAAGGCACTGTCGAACCCTAAACTCACTATTTTCCCGCTGTTTTCGGCCTCCGGCCGCTCTTCTACTGTATTAGTTTCCCGCCCCGCCGCCCTGCAACATGTTGCTGACAGTCTCTCGGCTTGGCTTCTTTGTTTCCTATATGCTATGAGCTTGCCCTGTACGTCCAATGGAGAAAGGTTGTAATCTTTCTGCTTGCAATTTGAAACAGGTTGTTGGTTTTCCTTCAGCGTTTATTCGTTGCTGCTTGCTCCTTTCAATAATCTCTAGTCTACAAGTGTCTTATTCTCCCATGGCCCAGTAGTGAGCATTGTGGCTTCACCTATCGAGTTTGTTGGGTATTAGGGTTTTTCAGTAAAGTGGTTTTTGATGTTGGAAAAGTTACGGCCAAAGGATTCACGCCTGCTTGGCTTGTCTCCCCATCTTCCGGACTTCGCTGGTCACTGCTGCATGGGTTAACTCCCTTTCTCCTGTGGCAGATGAATGCTTGGCTCCTTTTCGCATTGGTAGCTACACTATTGTTCGTGGTTGGTTACGTTTCAGTGAAATTCTAGGTAAGAATTACTATTTCATCTTCATTATCTTTGCAGTTTTGTTTTCAATACACAGTTTTTTATTTTTGAATCAAAGTATTAATATCATTGTTCTTTGTTGTTCATAGGTGTCGACCTATCCCTCTATGTGTCGGTGCGAGGTTGTGGTGACGGCTTGCTCACGAGTAAGCCTTGGATACCCCATGGCAGTTCTTCCTTGTCCAGTCCCTTATGGGACATTTTCTCGTTGGTCGCCATGGCCTGCAAAACCCTCGTGGTTTTGGTTTTCTTGGTTTTACTTGGTTCGTTGTTCCTGTTAATGAAAAACCCTTGCTTTATGCGGGGCTTCTGGCTTAGGTCATGCCTGTAAATTTTGGTTTTTCTTCTTGTTACTATATATAAATGTAAAAAATGAAAGTAGGCTGGTAATGCCTTACTCTGTAAAAAAATTTTGAAGCCGTGAGGCATTAAAAGGAGCTAGACTCTTTAAGTTTATTATCTCTGTTGTACATTTTGATATACTAGGGTTTTACCCTAACTTGACGATATGAAAAGTATTTACTGTCTCTTTAAGTTATCTTTTAATTACAATGTACTACTGTAATTTATTTGGTTATTATTTGTACTATGTAAATGGTTATTTACCTCGATGAATCGAGCATGTCTAAGCTCTGTTTACTTGATTCCTGCAAGTTATTTAATTTAATTTTTAACCTGTATATTATTTAGCATAACTGTATAATGTTTTTATATGAACTTACCTTAACTCACTCTGTTTTAAAAAGGTTATAAATATTGCTTTATTTTGGTTAACTTCCAAAATTTATGTATTTTAATGTTCTTGCGGTTGTATTTGTGTAACTGATAGTTACATCTTTTAAATATAAAATTGTGTATTACTTAATATTTATTATAGTGAGGTAAGAATGTTAATTTACCTGCAAGTAATGTTGTTCCTACAATTATATATATTATCTTTATTCATTATCCATTTATAGGTGTATAATAAGATAGTATTCTAAGTTACCCTATTTATATTATAATATTAATATTTATAACATAAAAGAAAAATAACAAAGTGTCTATATTATTAGGCTATATAAAAAAATGTATTGTAGTGTTTGTTTTCAAATTATAAAGGAACATGTTAGTATCTGTAGAACTTGTTCAAGTTTAGTTAGATAAAGAATTGAATGAATTAGTTACATTAACAGCCATAAGTAAATTCTGAAACTAACTAGTTTATCTGTAGAATTAAATCAAAGTTTAGCTATTCTTACTCACAGTTTAGTTGCTATGCATTCAGTAGTTAATTATCATAAATGGAAGGAATAAACTGTAGAGTTGAAAAACATTTTTATTTAGTCTAACCCTACTCTATTTTAACTAATATATCCTTTTCTTTTGGTTTCAAAAAAGTAATAAGATTACAAAAATGAATGATGTATAAAGAACTATTTATCTACCAAAACATATTATTGTTAATACAATGATATAGCTTCTTTTCCTTTACTAATAATCTGACATTTACAGTCTAGGTCTAACCCTACTCTATGTATAGGTTAGAAATTCTTTCTGATAACAGATAAAAGAAAATATTCTATTATTCAAGCTAACTTCCTATTCTATATTTACACCAAACTATCTTCATTTAAATATACCACCTGTGCTAGAGTACGATCTGGATTACTCCAGATGGGGAAAAACACATGTAGGGTTTGTTTCTCATTAAGAATAATTTCATTACTAAATAAGCTAAGATATTCTATCCTTTGAGTTTTTACACTATAAACTGCAAATGCATCATTCAATAACACACAGATAATAACACAGAAACTTATAAATAGTAGAACCTGTTCTTAAAGCTTGGTTGACAACAACAATGGGAGGTCGTTCCTCCCTACCAACTCTTGGAGAGCGCTCAAACAGTGACTCCTTAGGACCCTCGAGCTTGCTCTGGTCTCCCTAGCTAGAACTAGGTGCAGCAAATAATCAAGTACTAGTCCTGAGTCTCAATACCAGTCTTAAACTTGTCAGTCAATTCTCTCAGCTAGCAAGCTGTATCAGATCAAGTTACTGCAGTTTATCTCTCAAAAACCTTCCTTATAGTTTTCCCTTTTTCCCAATGAATTCCTTGAAGTGCATTCCACCTGAATGATTCTTCTCTTGGAAAATATCTGAGTAGCCTCAGCTCTCTACATTGGGTACTTTTTAAAAGATTGCCTAGGTCTTTTTGGGTTAGTTGCCATTAATTGAGTCACCTGCTCTGATCCCACTTTCTTGGGGATTCATGACCCCAAATGTAGGGAAGTTTCCACCTGCAACATAGGAAGTGTTTGAGGATGCCGCCACTTGTCTTTTGCTCTCCACCTAGTTCCTTCCACCAGTTTGACTAGTAACACTCTTATTAATAGCTCTCCCAAGCTGTTGTCTCCACTTTTTATTTATTAAAATAAAATATTCAGAATTACATTCCACATCTTTTGACTCTGCTGAGTCATCAGTTCCTATTTAGCATTAAATTTAACATAATGTCTTAGGAATCAAATTAAAAAAAGTAACATTATTTTACAAAATTAGGGTATGTGACATACACACCCCCTTAAAATGTAACATCGTCCTCGATGTTACTTATTCTTCATCTCCCGAAGTCCCCTGGAATAGAGTTGGGTATGCTTCCCGCATCTTACTTTCTAGTTCCCATGTGGCCTCTTCAGGACTAAGGTGCTTCCGTTGCACCTTCACCTGTCCAATGGTGCAGTTTCTAAGTGTAATTTCCCTCCTCCCGAGGATACAGTCTGGTTCCACCAGAATTTCTCCTTCTGGTTCGACCTGTACAATATTCCAATCAACCACATGAGTAGCATCAAGAACATACTTCTTTAAAATAGAGATATGAAAAACATTATGTACTTTCAAGTTAGGTGGTAATGCTAGCTGATAAGCAACTTGACCAATCCTAGACAAAATTTCGAATGGACCACAGTAACGTGGTGCTAGCTTTGCACAACTCCCCACTCTTAGAGATATTTTCTTTGGCCTTACCTTGATGAACACATGTTCACCTACCTGGAACTCCTTGGGAGTTCTTTTCAAGTCTGCTTGACTTTTCTGCTAATACTATGCCACCTTTAGATTTCGCTACACTTGCTTCACAATCTCTTCCATTACTTTCAACAATTCTGGAGCTAACACTAATCTATCTACTAGATTATTCCAAGAGATAGGACTGTTGCATTTTTGTCCATATAAAATTTCAAATGGACTAAATTTACATGATGACTGATAGTTATTATTATATGCAAACTCTGCTAGATGTAAATAATCTTCCCACTTACCTGGCTGATCTTTCACATACATTCTCAATAAATCCTCTAGTACCTGATTCACTCTTTTAGTTTGTCCATCTGTTTGAGGATGGAAGGAAGTACTAGAATTCAATGTTGTATTTAATCCTTTAAACAAGGACTTCCAAAAATTTCTTGTGAATTTAGGATCTCTGTCTCAGATTATAACTTTCGGTACTCCATGTAACCAAAAAATATGCTTTAGGAAGATATCAGCTATATTGGCAGCCTTGTAAGTAGTTTTAATAGGAATAAAATGTGCTGCCTTACTTAACTTATCAACAACCACCATAATAGAGTCATTTTGATTCTGATTTCTGGCAGTCCAGTAATGAAATCTAAGTTAATTACTTCCCATTTCCAGCTAGGAATAGGTAAATATTGTAGCAAACCAGCTAAGTGTTGGTGTTTGGTTTTCACCTGTTGACATTCCAAACACCTTGCAATGTATTCAACTACTTCAGTTTTCATATTTGGCCAAAAATATTCTTTTCTTAGCATGGTTATAGTCTTTTGATAACCTGGGTGACCTGAATATGGTGTTTTATGGACTTCATCCAGAATTAACAAGTTAACCTTAGGCACATTAGGTACATACAGTTTATCTTTAAATAATAAAAATTCATTTTCATTTAAACTATAACCTTTTATTAAGCTTTGTGTAGGTTCTTCCTTAGCTATAATTTGCAATTTCTGATAAATTTCATCTTGTTTTACCCCTTCTTTAAGCTGTTCATTTAAATCAGAAGCATAAGTGCTAATTGCTGCTGTAAATTTCAGCTTTACGTTTCTACTTAATGCATCAGCCACCTTATTTTCCTTACCCTTTATATGCTGGATCTCAAAATCATATTCGCTTAAGAAAGCTAACCACCTAGCTTGTCTAGCATTTAAATTAGGCTGATCTAGAAGATATTTCAGTCCTTTATTATCAGTCATTAAAATAAATTTTCTGTCGATTAAATGATTTCGCCACATTTTTAAGGCATGTATAATAGCTGCTAGTTCTAGATCATAAGTCGCGTAATTATTTTCGTGAATTTTTAACTTTCTAGACTCATAGGCAATGACATGCCCTTCTTAAGTCAGAACACCGCCTAAGCCATCATTACAGGCATCAGTACATACTACGAAATCTTTGTTAGGATCTGCTATTCTTAGAATAGGTGCACTAGTCAATAAGGTTTTTAATTTCTTAAATATTTCTTCACACTTCAGGTTCCAGTCAAATTTATTTCCCTTCTTTTGTAAGGAAGTTATCGGATTTGCTATCCTTGAAAAGCCTTCAATGAACCTCCGGTAATAACCGGTAATTCTCATGAATGACCTAACATCTGTGACATCTTTAGGAACCGACCAATCTTTGATTGCCCGTATCTTTTCAGGATCCACAGAGATTCCTTCCTTGGTCACTACGTGACCTAGATACTGAATTTTATCCTTAAAGAAGTCACACTTACTAAACTTCACGAAGAGTTGATGTTCTCGCAACTCTTGCAAAACAATTTTTAGGTGTTATTTATGTTCCTCTTCTGTTTTTTAGTAGATTAAGATTTCATCGATAAACACGACCACAAACTTATCTAAATACTTATGCATTATATTGTTCATTAAGCACATAAATATAGCTGGGGCATTAGTAAGCCCGAATGGCATTACGACAAATTCGTAGTGTCCATATATTGTTCTAAAGGCTGTCTTAAAGATATCTTCATCTTTAATTCTTACTTGATGGTATCCTAACATCAAATCTATCTTCAAAAACACCATGGCTCCATGTAGTTGATCAAACAGATCTTCTATGCAGGGCAACAGATATCTATTTTTAATAGTCATCTTGTTTAGGTGATGGTAGTCTATGCATAATCACATAGTTTCGTCTTTCTTTTTAACAAAGATGACCGGTGCTCCCCAAGGAGACACACTAGGTCGAATGTAATTTTTATCAATTAACTCGTTTAATTGTGATTTTAACTCATTAAGTTCTAAAATTTTCATTCGATAAGGGGCCTTTGAACTAGGTACCGCACCTGGTACCAGTTCAATGGTGAAATCCAATTCCCTCCTTGGAGGTAATCCTAGAATTTCTTCTGGGAATACGTCAGTATATTAATTTAAAACATGAATATTTTCTATTTTTAACTTATCTGTTTTAGTTTTACCTTCCTCATCTATAATAGTTACTGCATAGGCTTTACATCCTTTTCTAACAGCTCTTTTAAGTTGTAAAGCAGAAATCTTCCTTACTATAGTTTTTCTAGGAATACCCTTAACCATTACTAGTTGTTCATCACTATTTAAGCATGTACAAGTTTTGTCATAACAGTTTAAAATTACTTTATGATGTTCTAACCAGTCCATACCAATCAACAAATCATATGAGTTAAGTGGCAAAACATTAAGCTTAGCTACATTTTCAAATTCATCCATAAGTAAAGCATATTCTTTCATAAGATAGGTTACTTTTCTTTTTGCCACAGTGGCTAATTGAACTAACTAAGAATTCTCAAACTTATCGGTAGACAACTTACATTTTTCCACTATCTGAGGTGCAATATAACTGATACTAGCTCCTGAATAAATTAAAATAGTTACAGGGGTCTGATTAATCATACCTTCTACCTCCACCATGGAAGTCTAATAATCAGCTTGGCGGTTCTCCAAAGCCTCATTAATTCTAGGCATGCTCCTTGTTAATTCTCCAACAGTCATCTCCTCCTATACAGTATGAATATTGTTGATAGTCTTTTTCTAGTTTGGACAGACCAAGGCATAGTGTGGGCCATTACATTCCCAGCACTTAACAGGTTCTTTACGTTCAAAACTCTTGGTAAAATTTCCATGGTTATTTGCAGCTTCCTTGCCCTTAAAATTATTCGAATTGTTGGAAGTACCATTCCTATTTCCTTGGAAATTCTTGTTGTTAGAATAATTTTTGGTCTTATTATTCTTGAAATTCCTATGAGGTACAAACTCCTTCTTCTTAAATTCAGGCTGATTGTTATTTTTCTTAGCCTTCTAGTTGGCCAAGCCTTCTTTCTTTCGGTTCTTCTCAAAACAAAAATTAGCCTTCCTCATGGCTTCCTCCAAAGTCTTTGGGTTATCATATTCAATTCTGTCTTTGATATGATATGGTAGATAGCTAAGAAATCGTTGTACTTTAGGTTTCTCGTCTACTAGGTAGGGTATGTACCTTAGTAAACTTAAGAATTTTCTGTTCAAATCCTTCATTGTCATTGAACCTAACTTCAATTCATAAAACGCTGTAGCTCTTTCCTCGTAATATTGCTCAGACACAAATTTCTTTTTCAAATACCTTTTAAAGGTACTCCAATTAACTTCTTTTTCTCTGATACCCTTAACTCTCTTCAGGTCTTGCCACCATATGCCTTTTTCTGAGAGGTTATATATTTCCATCCTTCCCTTTAACTGATTAGAGTAATTATATATATGAAAATATTTCTTCATCCCAGACAACCACGACTCTGCTTCCTCCCCCTTCTCAGTCTCTCCATTAAAAGTTGGGGGCTTTATCTTTTCAAGCTCCCCTGAAATTTCCTCATATGGTCTGCATTTCTTCTTTCTGTCATACAAATCCTCTTCACTACTGTCCGTAGTAGTATGGTAACTTTTTTGTTCACCAAACCCTTCAGATGATGAACTGATTTCAGTTTTTGCAAGCTTCATCTTTTTGGATTTTCTTTGATAACTATCATCCTCAGATTCTGACCTTTTACTCTTTCCTTTAGTTTGGAACTTTTCTATTAAAATTTGGTTCAATTCTTCCTGAGCCTTTAGGATCCTTTCATTCTCCCTCTTTACTGATTCCATTTCAGTTTTTAAATCTTATACAGTCTGTAACAGCTCTGAGGAGTTAGCAGCCCCCTCTCCTAACATAGGTTCTCTGGGCAAATTTCTTGTTTCTGTATCTGGAGACTCCTCCTGTGCATACTCTCCCAGCTTTTCCATACCTGCCTGTTAAACTTCAGAAAAGGAAATTTTCTGTTCTTAACATAAAATAAAATATATGTTGCCATATTTTTTATTTATTTACTGTTCTATGAAAGCTAGTTGGGCTGCATCAAGGCCTAGTGTTTGAACCTTGTGCTCTCATACCACATGTCAAAACCCCAATTTTTTGAAAAATTTAAAATTTTGTAAATACAGATAAACTTCATTAATGCAGTTAGCTAATTGTTTTAATTAGTTATATGTTATTGATTTCATAATCTAAATTATGTACTTGATTATGTTTATCTTATAGAATAATTCTTTTTTAGTTTAATGACTTGTTTTTCTTTGCGACCACAAGGTGGAACTGTCTTGGTATGCTGGGCTTACTTATCTTTTGAGCTAACACAGAAAGTTTACCTGCTCTTATAGATTTATAGGTAAGAAAGATTCGGTGATGCTTGTCATTAATCATTACGCATACAGATATAAGTTCATTGCAAAAATAATAGCTCAGTAAAAGAATATAACTGCTATTCAATTCCAATGCTTTATGAGGTAAAACCATTAAATCATTATTCTTTTAATGGCACCATGGAAACGAGATTCAATCCTATCAGTATTGGTGACCGTTACTTTCTCTCTAGTAGTCGTAATTTAAAGTTCTTATTGCGTACTAAATTCTTTGATGTTTTACCATGGTCGTCATGTGTGTAAATGCCTTAATTTTTTTTCTTTGCATACAGACTAAGAATGACAGATTTATTATGTCAAGGGTCTAATTTAAATTGTGTACAAATACCATTTACATCATGATGAATTTGGTTACTGCTTGTGATAAGAACATAATGTACATTGATAAGGAGTTTATGTACCACTATTCCTACTTCCAAAACTTCAAAGTTTAAAGGGATTACAACCTTATTACATGCTGGTCTTGAAAATGATTATATTAGTGATGATGCATTGAGTTCTTTTACACATAACCTATTTGGAGGATATGGTCTAGTTATGGTTATTAAATCATCAAAGGTTATCTATAGTCAAACCTTAAGGAAACTATAATGTTTAACATCTTTTTTTTGCAACTCAAAAGTTTATATATATGTAAATACTCCAATGGGTAACTAGGATAATTCTAGCAAGATGGGAATCTTATTATAAGAAGGTTTCATGATTTCCTTTGTTCAAACATTACAAGGCATAACCTTGATGGAATTATAACCATTGAAGGAAAGAATATCATGTTAGTATAATTAAATGGTAGTAATATTGACCCCGCCCTTGATGAGCTTTAAGGCATAACTTTTATATTGAATTATAGTTGTATGTTGAATGAATACTTTTCAATGCATAAACAAAGGGGTCATAGCTAGACCGCGCCCATGCAAATTTTATGGTTTATCCTTGGTTTAAAGTTTTATAATATTTTAATAAATACAACCGTTTCTTGTATGATATGCTAGGTCGCATAAGTTTATAACCTTGATCTTTGATAGAGTTATAATCATTGGTATGAATAATCATCGTGTATAATGGATGGGTCGTAGTGTTTGATTATACCCTGTACAAGTTTTTAAACCTAACAATATAAATAATGTGTTGTTGTTTGTAAACCAACGTGCAAGCTAGGTTGACTTCAGGATAAAGATTATAGTGGAACTTGAAATTCCACTAATGATTGGAATGAAAGTCATCTCGTGATTGCTCGTCGAGACTATAGGGAATTACCCGCTGCATGCAAATAATTTATTTGGTTAACGTGGCATTATTTCAACCAAGTGTTACGTGGACATAAGGCACTGTCGAACCCTAAACTTGTTATTTCCCTACTGTTTTCGGCCTCCGGCCGCTCTGCTACTGTATTAGTTGCCCGCCCCTCCGCTCTGCAACATGTTGCTGACAGTCTCTCGGCTTGGCTTCTTTATTTCCTTTATGCTATGAGCTTTCCCTGCACGTTCAATGGAGAAAGGTTGTAAGCTTTTTGCTTGCTATTGGAATCGGGTTGTTGGCTTTTCTTCAATGTTTATTCATTGCTACTTGCTCCTTTCAGTAATCTCCAGTCTGTAATTGTCTTATTCTCCCACAACCCAGTAGTGAGCGTTGTGGCTTCACATATCGAGTTTGTTGGGTCTTAGGGTTTTTCAGTAAAGTGGTTTTTTATGTTGGAAAAGTTACAGCCAAAACATTCACACCTCCTTGACTTGTCTCCTTATATTTTGGACTTCGCTGGTCACTGCTGTGTGGGTTAACTCCCTTTCTCCTATGGCAGATGAGGGCTTACTCCCCTTCACGTTGGTAGCTACACTGTTGTTCACAGGTGGTTATGTTTCAGTGAAATTCTAGGTAAGAATTATTATTTCATCTTCGTTATCTTTGCAGTTTTGTTTTCAATACACAATTGTTTATTTTTGAATCAAAGTATTAATATTATTGTTCTTTGTTGTTCACAGGTGTCGACTTGTCCCTCTACGTGTTGGTGCAAGGCTGTGGTGATGGCTTTCTCACTGGTAAGACTTGGATACCCCATGGCAATTCTTCCTTGTCCAGTCCCTTATGGGACATTTGCTGGTTGGTCGTCGTGGCCTGCAAAACCCTTGTGGTTTTGGTTTTCTTGGTTCGTTGTTCCTATTAATGAAAATTCCTTGCTTTATGCGGGGTTTCTGGCTTAGGCCGTGCCTGTAAATTTTGGTTTTTGTTCTTGTTACTGTATATAAATGTAAAAAATGAAAGTAGGCTGGTAATTCCTTACTCTGTAAATTTTGTTTGAAGCCGTGAGGCATTAAAAGGATGTAGACTCTTTAAGTTTATTATCTCTGTTGTACATTTTGATATACTAGGGTTTTACCCTAACTTGGCGATATGAAAAGTATTTATTGTCTCTTTAAGTTATCTTTTAATTAGAATGTACTACTGTAATTTACTTGGTTATTATTTGTATTGTGTAAATGGTTATTTAGCTCGATGAATCGAGCATGTCTAAGCTCTGTTTATTTGATTCCTGCAAGTTATTTGATTTAATTTTTAACGTGTATATTATTTAGGATAACTGTATAATGTTTTTATATGAACTTACCTTAGATCACTCTATTCTAATAAGGTTATAAATATTTCTTTATTTTGATTAACTTCCAAAATTTATGTATTTTAATGTTCTTGCAGTTGTATTTGTGTAACTGATAGTTACATCTTTTAAATATAAAATTGTGTATTACTTAATATTTATTATAGTGAGGTAAGAATGTTAATTTACCTGCAAGTAATGTTGTTCCTACAATTATATATATTATCTTTATTCATTATCCATTTATAGGTGTATAATAAGATAGTATTCTAAGTTACCCTATTTATATTATAATATTAATATTTATAACATAAAAGAAAAATAACAAAGCGTCTATATTATTTCCTATATAAAAAAAATGTATTGTAGTGCTTGTTTTTAAATTATAAAGGAACAAGTTAGTATCTGTAGAACTTGTTCAAGTTTAGTTAGATAAAGAATTGAATGAATTAATTACATTAACAGCCATAAGTAAATTCTGAAACTAACTAGTTTATCTGTAGAATTAAATAAAAGTTTAGCTATTCTTACTCATAGTTTAGTTGCTATACATTCAGTAGTTAATTATCATAACTGAAAGGAATAAACTATAGAGTTGAAAAGAATTTTTATTTAGTCTAACCCTACTCTATTTTAACTAATATATCCTTTTCTTTTGGTTTCAAAATAAGTAATAAGATTACAGAAATGAATGCTGTATAAAGAACTGTTTATCTACCAAAACATATTACTATTAATACAATGATATAGCTTCTTTTCCTTTACTAATAATCTGACATTTACAGTCTAGTTCTAACCCTACTCTATGTATAGGTTAGAAATTCTTTCTGATAACAGATAAAAGAAAACATTCTATTATTCAAGATAACTTCCTATTCTATATTTACATCATAAGTATCTTCATTTAAATATACCACCTGTGCTAGATTACGATTTGGATTACTCCAGATGGGGAAAAACACATGTAGGGTTTGTTTCTCATTAAGAATAATTCCATTACTAAATAAGCTAAGATATTCTATCCTTTGAGTTTTTACACTATAAACTGCAAATGCATCATTCAATAACACACAGATAATAACATAGAAACTAATAAATAGTAGAACCTGTTCTTAAAGCTTGGTCGAAAACAACAATGGGAGGTTGTTCCTCCCTACCAACTCTTGGAGAGTTCTCAAACAATGACTCCTCAGGACCCCTGAGCTTACTCTGGTCTCCCTGGCTAGAACTAGGTGCAACAAATAATCAAGTACTAGTCCTGAGACTCAATACCAGTCCTGAACTTGTCAGTCAATTCTCTCAGCTAGCAAGCTGTATCACACTACTACATTTTGACCAAAAATTCAACGGCCGTATTGTCGGATTTTCGACACTTCCCTGTCGCATGTATGACACTATGATTTTTTTTTAAGCTTCAGAAGCTTTTCGTCGGTTATCTAATAGTTGTTTAATCCATCGGTTAAGCGACACCTCAGTTACCGTCGGTTAAATGTAAGGCGTCGGTTAAGAGACGGAGATAAAACATAGACGTCGTTTTAGCGACATGGAGAACCATCGCTTAAGTGACGGAGATAACAACTAAGTGTGGGTGAAGCGACATGGGAAACCATCGGTTAAGCGATGGAGATAACCAATAAGCGTCAGTGAAGTGACATGAAAACCCATCGGTTAAGCGACAGGGATAGCCATTAAGTGTCGGTTAAGCGACACCTACAAGCGTCGCTTAAGCGACGGTTTTGTATTTTAAAAAAATAATAATAATCCCTGAAACAGTATATTATACAGCCTTACATTTATCCCTGAAATGGTTTTGTATGCCTACAACCTTATAAAATAGTATATTATTAAATAATGTAGCAGCAGCTATGCTATCTACACCATAAAACTTGAGTAATAGCCATTCTTGAATTTAAGAGAGTTCTTGTAGTTGAAAAAGATTGCAACCTTGTAGTTTTGTCTACTGCCACTAAGCTCAATTTTAGAAAATACAAGGATTACAACCATTTATGGCTTTAATTAATTGCTTCAATTGTATGTGAAAAAGTAAGACTAATATACACAGGGAATTTGTAAATTGAACCTGTGCTATTCTGGAGAGCTAACCAAAACAAGGAAGACTAACATAGAAAGTTAGAGTCACGTTGTTTAACAACATCGCCATACCTTTAGACACATATTTTGTTTGCAAAACATTCCATCTTTAGCATAGACAGATTTTGAAGCTTATATTTACTAGAAAAGAAAATCATACAATATATAAGAGCAGCATTAAAAATACCCACAAAAGTTTGTCCTGGACAGAAATACAATCAAAATAAGACTCCAGTCTTCAAGATCTGGGATTAGGAATCACATGCTTAGAAATATTCACTCCTTCCCTTGAAACTAATTTGTCCAAAGGTCAGACACAAAAACAGTCTGAAGTGCCAACAAATCAACCATAACCTGTGGGCCAAATAAAACCAGGCCTAAGTTATAATAAGTCATAAACAGCCAAATCATTGAAAATGTCACTAAACTACACATTCTTTCCATTTAAGAATACCTCGCCTCTGCTTTTTGAGCATCAAAAGTTTTTATCTGTTTTTTTTCGATTTCAGTGTTTGGTAATGGTATGGCCGTTTAGATGGATCTATACAAAATTATGAAAGTATGTAATGGATCTCTACAAAATTATTTATGAAAGTAGTGATGCCGTAGTTAAGATTAGATGGATCTATACAAAATTATAAAAGTATGAAGTTGGAGTTGGAAGTGGTTACCGGAAAGGATATGTGAGTGCAGGGCCTGTAGGAAAGTGGGCGAGCTCTTCACCGATGCTATTAAAGAAAAGCCCTGTTAAACTATCTCCATTTATGGCTGGAATGCATGAAGGAGCAAGCCATCCAATGAGGCCAAAGCCTATAACTGAATAGTTTGTCCTCATCTAGTTCCTCTGGAAGCTGTACAACAATATTATTATTATAGCTTTTATTACTAACGACAATTGGGTACTTCAATGGCAGAGAAAATTTGCATATTTGACTACGATAATGAGTGATGGGGTATCAACCATGTAATCCTTGAAGCCCAAAGACCCTTCTGTCTTAGAGGATTATTCTCTCTCGCTGTGGTGCATCCTGTAAATCCTAGTGGCCATAAAAACATTATTCACCAAAAATCACAAATTGCAATAGAAATTTAAGGCTACCCTATCGAAACCATGCAATGTGAATTCATTGACCAGAAAATAGCAGAGACAGCATGAGAACGAGTTCTTTGAAGGTTAGTAGGATAGTGAGTTAATCCATACCAAAGGATAGTTGGAGCTTGGCACTAGGCTTTGATGGCGCGAGAGATGAAGTGCCAAGTGTTAATTCTTGCACATTGATCTAGGAACTAAGATTCAATCTCATCAAAGAACTATTAACAAATACTCATGAATTGGAAATAACTGGAATACCAAATAGGTTTCCTCTCTGTATATTATATAAACAATAAAGGATTACAATTCCATGCATGAGCAATGGCTTAACTCAATGAAGAATTCGAATACCTAAGGGACAATTCGAATTCAAAGAGTGAGTCTAGCTTAACTGACTCTTTGCCATGCAATCTCACTCAGTTAACCACTTGACGAAAACCCTAATTGACTCACCAAACCCTTAACTAAAGTTGGAGTGTAATAAATGACTTAATCTCAACTGAAGGAGATAAACACATGTCATATCAACCAACCATCAAGTGCTAGTACTGCATGACTCCAATAAACCCTGATGAGGTTAACTGAAGCTGAACTGACCATCAGAAGTTGGTGAAGGCGCCTTGTTGACTTCAGTTCATTAAATAATAATAAATAATCATTAAATAATGATCAAATAATATATTTAATGCATGGAGGCACCTTAACTGACTGTAACGGATTGGTTGAACTGAAAGTAACCACCAGTTAGCAATTAGGTGCATTAATGTCACACAGATCACCCCTGGAGTGCTCCAGTTACCCTCCTTGACTGTAGGTAGGCATGGGTATGACTAGGATGATGGAAATTAATTCTCCACTGATGTCAATTAAACTTAGGATAGTGGTTTAACTAGGCCAATTTGACCGAAAGAGTGTGTATGATGGTAGATGTCTCCAACACCACCCCTTAAGCTATACTCAGGAAGAGTTAGAAAACATAGATGCATAAAAATGCTAGGGCCCTGGAAACTAAGGCCATAGGTCACCCTGTACAATAAAGCAATTGAAACAATGCTCAAAACAAACTAAGTGAGGAAAAGAGGGAAAACCCAGTGGGAAAAAACCCCCCCTCAAGCTAAACACTGAAAGTAGTCCGGATCACCCTGATGAACTCACCCCCAACAGTGAACAGAGGTAAGTGAAATTATTTTCTGAAAATCTCTTGGTGAATATGTCTGGAGGAATCTTCCACTTTGGAAGAAGAGCAATGCACTCAACTGAATCAGAAATATAAACAGTTGCACGGTGAAACTGGACCCATGTAGAGCAACTGAAATCATCTGAAGAGAGAGAAAAGGTTCTTGAGGATTCAAACCATGTGTAGAACACTCAAGAAACTGATATGTTGCATCCTTGAACAGCAAACCATGAGTGGTAAAATCAGCCCCAAATCTTAGGAGCAAGTGTCCATGCGGATGCAGAATGTCTTCCTCTTTACTAGTTCTGTGAGGAGATGAGCTTGTGACCAAAGGTAGAGAATCCCTGGGACTCTGGAGAGAAAATGCTTGAGCTCCATAATATGATATAGATTCAAAAATATCTAATGATTCACAAAATAACATATCAGCAACCTCATAAGAGGAAACTAACACCGAATCCCCATAAGCAAATTTGAAGAAGAATTGCGGTACTTGATTTTTCACACCGGAATTGGTGAGAGCAGCTACAAGCATGGCTGAAAGCTCTTGGATTTTAAAATATGAACCAAATAATATCAGATCAGAATGTAAATCAGATCTAAATAATTTCACAACAGATCCAAAACTATGAAATGAAATCAAATCCCCAACAACAGTTTTGTAGGAGACTTGTGGTACTTGTTTCTTCACACTGTTGATGAGAACAGCTACAAGTAGTACTGAAGGTTTATGAAACTAAAATTTTGAACCAAGAAATATTAGATAAGATCCAAATAATATCATATCAGATCCAATAAGGTTCATATCAGATCCAAAATTATGGTCAACTGAGACGGTAGATGCACAGTTTTCTTCTTCTTCAAAATTCTGAATTTTGGTGCATGCAATCCTGCAGGAATTTGCTGGAAGATCTAGATCATGGGGAGCGAATGTGTCACTCTTATAATCTAATATTTCTTCCAAAATATCCAAGTTTTTACATATTTGCACACCAGAAGCAACATTAGAGGGAGAAAAATCAAATTTCTCTTCACTTTCGGAAGCAATTACTGGTAAATTTTGCACAGAATTTAAAGGAAAATCACCAGTGACTGTATTCATGGAAGTGCGGCAGAGTTTTTCTTCAATATCAAAGATTCAAATGTCTTCTTCTATTTCAGCAATATGAGAAGATGAGATATCATAGATCTCATCAACTTCCAGAGCATCAGGAGAAGGAGTCACTTCATGGAGACTTTCTTCAATTCGAATTGAATGTGTAGAAGATTCTGCTTCATCTTTATCTTGAACAACTTCATCAAAGAGAGTAGTGGCTGAGAGTTTCGAGTGAAGAACTCTTGTGATGCTAGCCATGATATCCAAAGTACTATTATGATCCTCATTGTGCTTGCCAAAGGTTCTATCCAATATTGTCCAGAGTTCCTTTGGGTATTCAGTAGAACAAATAAGGTAGTACAAGCTATCATCAAGGGCCAGAGCTATTGATCCAAAGGCTCTGTCAGTGTCATTTAGCCAGTCATTCTCATTCTCATAAGACTCTTTTCCAATTCCAATAGACACCTCATAGAGACCTCGTCTCTTCAGAGATGCAATCATCTTCAGCTTCCATTCCGAATAGCTTGTGAATGGGGTGAGAAGAGGGATTGATGAGTCCATTCGAAGTTGTACCTGTTAAGACCTGAAAATCAAAACAAAAGGGGCACCGTAAGGTCGGACAGCCTGCACATTCTAGGCTTTCATCACACCCAACATAGTCAATCAAGCAAGCTTGATCAACAAGTTCTTTACTTGGGATATTGAGTGGTAAGCCTTGGCTTCTGGTGCAGTGTTGGATTCAAATTCCATGGAGAAATATGTCAAAAATCTTGTTTTTGAGAGATTGTTCTTCGTCCCACCGTAAGCTCTGATACCATATTAATTCTTGCACATTGATCTAGGAACTAAGATTCAATCTCATCAAAGAATTATTAACAAATACTCATGAATTGGAAATAACTGGAATACCAAATAGGTTTCCTCTCTGTATATTATATAAACAATAGAGGATTACAATTCCATGCATGAGCAATGGCTTAACTCAATGAAGAATTCGAATACCTAAGGGACAATTCGAATTCAATGAGTGAGTCTAGCTTAACTGACTCTTTGCCATGTAATCTCACTCAGTTAACCACTTGACCAAAACCCTAATTGACTCACCAAACCCTTAACTGAAGTTGGAGTGTAATAAATGACTTAATCTCAACTGAAGGAGATCAAACACATGTCATAGCAACCAACCATCAAGTGCTAGTATTGCATGACTCCAATAAACCCTAATGAGGTTAACTGAAGCTGAACTGACCATCAGAAGTTGGTGAAGGTGACTTGTTGACTTCAGTTCATTAAATAATAATAAATAATCATTAAATAATGATTAAATAATATATTTAATGCATGGAGGTGCCTTAACTGACTGTAACTGATTGGTTGAACTGAAAGTAACCACCGATTAGCAATTAGGTGCATTAATGTCACACAGATCACCCCTGGAGTGCTCCAGTTAGCCTCCTTGACTGTAGGGAAGGCTAAGTTAGCCTCCTTGACTGTAGGTAGGCGTGGGTATGACTGGGATGATGGCAATTAATGCTCCAGTGATGTGAATTAAACTTAGGATAGTGGTTTAACTAGGCCAATTTGACCGAAAGAGTGTGTATGATGGTAGATGTCTCCAACACCAAGGCCTGCAACTGGAGATGAGCCCTTATGTATAGTGATCTGTTTTTGCTAAAGAACATGGAAAGCCTAGTAAAATAAATGAACTCAAGCAAGGAGGTTAACTTATCTATTAAAGAGCATCTACTTACAAGTGCAACTGATATGGTGGAATGCCTGAGAACGGATCCTAGTAAAGTCATTTTGCTTAAGTTTTATTTGGGGAACACTGAGGACTCATTGATGTTGAACCAATCCAACAAGTTTCGGGAATTTCTTGGAGGCAATGGTAACTTTTTTCCTTTAATTGATGCTTTGGATGGATGCCATAATAAGTCAGTGAATACAAAGGTGCTACAGTTGTTTGTTAATCTTTTAACAGGTGATCCGAGTTATATTAAGTTGAAACACACCTTGCAAGAAAAGTTCTTATTGATGGATTCATCTACTTTGGCTTCATGGCTGGAAAAAATGCTGCTAGGATATACTGCTCAATCAGCTGTAGGTAATTTCATAAAGTTAGTGTTACATAAGAATTTATTCCTCACCCTTGACTTAGAATAAATATGCATTATTAAAGAAACCAAGGATTCGTGTGTAGGGTCCAGCCCAATAACCAAAATTCTGCAAGTCTAAATAGAGCCACCAAGTAAAGCCCTCAATGACTTAATTGAATCCATTGAACAAGCACAGGTATTTTAACATATATGATGAACTTGCCTTCTTTAATTAGAGTTCCCAAGGCTCTTGCTGCCAATTTAGTATCTTCAAGCCAAGATTAATCATTTAATAATTCCATAGACTTACTAATCATGTGCAGAATAAAGTATGTTCATGTTCCCTCTGTAGGTTGCCAAGATTATATGATTACACCTTAGCGTATTGACACTATATTATAACCTTTATGAAAACTATCACATTACAGCAAGTCTTTTATCAGGGAATAACATCCTTATTAATTACTACTGAAAACAACATTTACTTTAAATAAGGTCTATTCTATTCTTCCATGGCAGAAAAAGAACCTTATAGTATGTAAAACGTTGTGGTAATAATATATGTAATATGCGGGGGATTATGTAATATGCAGGGGATATATTCCTTATTATCTATCAATACTGTCATTTAAGAAACCAATCTTTATAAGCTAAGTGGCTTCTCAAGCAATTTATGCCAGATTTCTTTATCTTCGTTCATTCTTGCAATAGATTACAATGGAAGCATTTATTAGCACTACAGAATTACACTAGAAAAAAAATAATATTGAATTCAAATAATACAAGTGTTAAAACTCTTAACTAAGGCTACCAATTTCCATAAAAATAAAAAAAGGTACACCAAGACACTTACTGTTGATGAGTATTTTCCAATCTTATTATCAGACTAGCAGTGGCACTCACAATGCCCGCCCCACAAAACACAAGGGAGCTTTGCTTCCTTCCCTACTCAAGAGTTTCTTAGAGGTCCTCTTCTTTCCCTTAGTGCTCTTTAGTGTGTGCACAGAAAAGTGAATCTGCTGTCTATGAGCAGATTTTGACTCTAAAAAGGTTTCACTAGGTTATTGGAGAATTTAATGACCATCTTTATTTCTACCGGGCAATAAATTTAGGTTGTCTTCCTATTCAATCTAGAATCTACTGCTTCACAACAGTACTCTTATTATTCTCCATTATTTTATAGCTTCCCATGGCTATATATTTCATGGCTCAAAAACTCTGTTATCAAAGCATGCTCTCTATTCCAGAACTGCTTTGTTTTCCCCTTCGAATTATTTTCTTTATATTACTTTTTTTCTTTTATTACCCTGGGTCATTACTACGAGATGTGATTGGCAAAAAAAAAAGAGTCCTCTTGCTGAGGATAGGCAAACATGGCCCTTTCGACTCAAGAAGCATAAACACCTGATCCTGTGACATATGGGGATGTTTGTGGTAAGTGGTAATGGGGATGAGCCATGACGAAGGGGAACAAATTCCTAATGAGAACCCATACATGGGAATTGGTTCCCTTTTCCAAAGGGAAGAACATTTTCAAGGGCTGCCTGGGTGTATGAGAGAGAGTTCACTTTAGATGCAATAGAGACACAGTGAAAGATTTGTAGAGGTTCTTAACAACAGGAAGGTATTTACTACACAGGGACACTTGCACCTGTGGGCAAGATGAATACCATTTTCTAGGTCATAGCAGTTCCACCGGAATTCCTAGAGTGAACTGGGAAATGAAGGAAACTTTTGAAACGAGCGATAGATCTGGGATTGTTGCATTTCTCTCTCGGTAGTTGGGTAGCTCGAGGATGGGATCTTCATCTCAAAACCCATGTATGCACCTGTCCTTGTAGGGGTTACATTGGCTAAATCGACTCTTTCAAACAGCCTGAGCTTGGCTTCTAAGGCTTCTAAGTCGATCAAACAGATAGATCGAGCAGGAGAGGCCTTCTTAGACAGCCTTGTTAGAGTTGACGTAGTGAGGAAATGTGTGGCCTCACATACAGAAAGCCAAAGTTAAATGTGCAAATCAAGCATCTTAGACTTACTACAATGCAAAGAAATATCACTTGATCAATATGACCATACTAATGAAAACAGAAATTGTGTATCATATTTATGCAAAAGATTTGGCAACCATATCCCATGACTATCTACAACCAAAATAGAAGTTAAAACTTAACTTAAAGAAGAATCTTCTTTGTTCATCATCACATCGCAGCAGATGTTCTCAAATAGAGAGATAAAGGTGTGGGAGATATTTGAGATAAATATCTTCCCTGATCATTCATTTGTTCCAAGGTAGGTAATAAATTTAAATATTCACATTTTACCACTTGCATAATAGTGTAACCTGCAACCAACCTAAGATACAAAGTAATTATCATACTGAATATATCCATAACAAGCTAGAGTCAATCTAACATAAATTCATCAATTTTTAACAATAACAGTTGTACGAAAGTAGGGCTTGTGCATATTCATAAAGAAAATGGTGGAAATTTTGTTTAAAATGTCGCAGCATACATCTCTCACATCTTTATCTCATGCTTCATTACAATTTATAGCACCCCTGGGCTGCAACTTTGTTGTCTACATGGGTGTGCAATGTCAGCTTTTATCATCTCTGTTCCTTTCCAGGGTACCTTCCACCCTGGATATCTATTCTATGCCCTAGCAATGGTTTCATATTGACTTTCAAAATCTTGACATCACTACCAATTTGTTCTAGATTGACTTTCAAAATATCAACTCATTTTGCTTTTCCAGAAAAGAGTCAAAGGCAGAGAAATCAGTGAAGTGGCTGAGGAGACTTACAGGTAAAGCATCTCGACTGCTTGGAATATACATTCAAATGGTTTTGGGCCATTAAAATATCTAGGGAGAAACATTCTTTCTTGTTCAGCTTGTGACAATGGTGGGTAAGGATCAAAACTTGACCATGGAACATACCGCAATGGTGTATCTAACTCTATTTTGAACTCTCCAGTTTCCTGTGATGAATTTCCAAACAATAGCAAAATAAGCTTAGAGTCATATCCAGTATCCTGCTAAGAATCATTAAAGAGATTGCATCATTTGTTCCAAAAGAAAAATCTAGTGAGTGTATCATGTGAATTACAGAGCACACTTGAAAACAATCAAAGATTAGAACCTTATCGTACATACCAAGCCAAAAGAAAAGAACAGACATTGAAACAGTAAAATAAAAACCCACATAACCTAAGAAATCAAATATGGATAAATCTGCTATCTGACGATAGAATATGCCAAGATCTACTTTAGGAAAATGGAGGATAATATATTCTCCTGTGCTGGAGGAGATAGTACAAGGGAAGACAAGAAACGATTCCTTCCTTCTCTTTGACATAGCTCCTGCCTCAACCCCCAAAAGGGATTGACTAGCATGTAGGATTTGGCATGCTGGTGACAAGGAAGAATAAGGAAACTGTGGCATGAATGATAGATGAACCCAGCACCCCTGGTGAAAAGCTTGGAGATTTGTTTGCTATCCTAAGGGGTTTGATTTTATATGGCAGCTAGTTGTTGTTAGAAACCCATGTCAATCCCTCTCTTTACTATGTTAGTATATTGTTGTTGGACGCATATGCTTTGTAAGTCGTCTCATAGTAATTGTTGATCCATAGTTTGTGTTATTGTTGTGAGGTGCATATGCTTTGTAAGCCTCCTGTAGTATTTGTTGATCCATAGTTTATATTGGCCCATGGTTTTTGACCCATAGTATTGGCGCCTATTTTGGTATATAAGTGTGTGTTGATGCCAAGGAAGGCACCGTGAAGTTATTTTGTATTGAGCTTGCTCAAAGGAGGTTGCCCCCTCGAAGTGGCTTGTGATTAATATAAAAGTGATTCTTATTTCTGCTGCTATATCATGTGTTTTGATTACTTGTTTGCTACAGGTTCCTCACATCTGGTATTAGAGCACTTTCCTTGGCACACGTGGGAAATTTTTTTTTTTTTTGGGTGGCGAATTTTAGATCAATTTCTGAAACTTTCTGCACAAAATCAGAAGAAACATATTGCATATCTGAATTCCTCTTTCAAAAATACGCATTTAAAAAAAAAAATCATCTCATTTGGAGTTCTAAAAGTGGAGATATCGCGGATTTAAAATCCACAATTTTTCAGAATTTCGGTGACGGCCACGGAAATTGCGGCGCGAAAATATACTGACTGAGTGCCCAGGTTTCTATTCCGATTTCATGGATAGAAGCAGAGTGGTTGTTCCAGTTCCGAAAATATGCTATAATAGCGATTCTGAGCAATATAGATCCGGTTTTTGAACATTGGGTGGAATTTCTGCCCAAATTTTTTTTGCAGGTTCGGATCTGGGAATAATCCCTCTCCGCTTAACTGTGGGAAGTACTTGGGCATAAGCCCTAAAAATCATTGTGAGGAGTACCAAAGGAACCCCGAAGTAGCTGACCCATTGAGAGGACCTGCCAGCGAAAAGGGCAACGACCCCTACCTGATTGACTAGTTCCCACCCGTGAGGTAAACCAAGAGCTGTCATTTGTGGCCAAGCGGTTATCAGTTTTACCTGAGCCGTGGAGTGAGGGGTACTTCCCCAATACGCAAGCCGTCAGACAGCATTTGTGGCTGAGTGAATCCCCTGAACCGATAGGAAGCCGCACATACCTGGGGTCCATATCTATTTTCAGTTGCACAATTGCATATTTCCTCTGTCCAGAACTATTGCCGGTCAGTTCCGCACTGTTGCAGATCCACCTATTGTCGATCACTTCCGCACCATTGTAGATCCCTTCCTGAAAAATCTCCTGCTTATGGTTGTCACCCACACAGGAGCAAAAATCATGGAGGAAGCACTTGCAGCCATCCAAGCCAAACTCCAGGAATTGGATGAAAAATTTCTCGGTCTCCATCTTGAGCATTCAGCTATGAACACCAGACGACAGTCCGAGTCTTCATCAACCAATGGGTTCTCTTCTTCCAGCAATTTTCGCGGTCCGAAGCTAGATTTTCCGCGTTTCAATGGTACTGATCTGACTGGATAGATCTATCGTGCAGAACAGTATTTCAGCCTTCATAATACTTTTGATGTCCACCAAGTTCCACTTGTCTCCTTTCATTTGGAACAGGAAGCTCTTCAATGGTATCGTTGGCATATCAAGGCTCATGACGAGCCAAAATGGCCTGCTTTTTGCTAGCTCCTTTTGAAACGATTTGGTCCTAGTGCTTTTGATGACTTCATAGGAGCTCTCACTAAACTTCACCAAATTGGCACTGTGAAAGGGTATCAAACTGAATTTGAGAAACTAGCTAATCACACTGCAGGATTACCTGATGACTTCTACTGGAGTTGTTTTATTAGTGGTCTAAAGGATGCAATTCGCTCTGAGGTCAAAATGTTCAGTCCCAACACAATGATGGAAGCCCTGGGGATGGCTAAGTTGGTAGAAGACAAGATGGCAGCCCAACAGTGCTCCAAATCCTCTTTTGTTCCCTTCCGAAATATCGGTTCTCAATGACCTCCCATTCCGCCAACTTCTTGCTCACCTCCAATCAAGCATTTTTTTAAAACAGAGATGCATGCATGCAGAGAAAAAGGGATTTGTTATAATTGTGATGAGAAATTCAGTTGGGGACATCGATGTGTTCAACAAAAGATCTATCTCTTGGATGTGGATTCTCCACTTGCCTCTGAAATTGGTGAAGAAGTTGCCAATGTAATGGATGCTCCGGTTGACACTTAGGAGCCGCCTACTGACCCTCCATCTCAAGACGACCAACCCGAGATATCCCTCCATGCTTTAGCTGGAGTCACTGCCCCCCAAACAATGCGGGTACACGGTTACTTCAAGAAGCTTCCTCTTACAATACTCATTGATTCTGGCAGCACTCATAATTTCATTGACCCTCGGATCGCCAAACAAGCTGATTGTTTTATCCATCCTTGCTCCAACTTTGAAGTCATGATTGCCAATGGGGGCACCTTACCTTGCAAAGGGAAGTGTTGTAATGTGCGTATCTCTATGGGATATTATAACCTCCGCTCTGCCATGTTTGCCTTGACCTTAGGCGGATGTGATGTGGTTTTGGGTGCTCAATGGCTGCACACACTTGGCCCCATATTATGGGATTTTGCTGAACTTTGGATGCAGTTCTCCCCCGCTGGACACAAACACACATTGAAGGGATTACAACCAGGGTCTCTCAGCATCATCAGTTCACATCACCTGGAAAAACTCCTTAAGAAGAGTTCCCATGGTGTCATTGCTCAGCTCCATTCCCTTCAAATGCAACCTTCAGCGGCCCCCACTACTCCTTTGGATCTCCAACAAATTCCGGATCGCTATACAGGTGTTTTTGCTGAACCAGTGGGACTTCCACCTTCACGACTAGAGGACCATCATATTCATCTCCTCCCTGGTAGCATTCCTCCCAACATCAGGCCCTATTTGCGGAAATTCATTCTGGTATTTTTTGATGATATCCTCATCTACAGTAAAACATAGGATGCACATCTCCAGCATCTGGCTCTTGTAATGCAACTTTTCTCTTATCATCATCTCCATGCCAAAAAGTCTACATGTGTTTTTGGCCAAAAGGAAGTTGAGTATCTCGGGCACATTATCTCAGCATAAGGGGTTCATGTGGATCCTGCCAAACTCGCTGCAATGAACAATTGGCCACCTCCTAAGACACTCCAGAGCCTTCGTGGGTTTTGGGGGTTGACTGGCTACTACCGCAAGTTTGTCAAGGATTATGGGAATCTTGCAGCTCCATTAACTGCGCTGTTGAAAAATGATGCTTTTACATGGACACATGTTACTGAGCGTGTAGTTGACAAGCTGCAACAAGCTATGTGTACTACACCCGTTCTAGATATGCCCGATTTTTCCAAGCCCTTCACTATTGAGAGTGATGCTTACGGCAATGGACTTGGTGTTGTTCTCCTTGAAGATGAACACCCCATTGCGTTCACCCGCGAAGCCCTTTCTGGTAAGAATTTAGCTACCTCTACATATGAGACGGAAATGATGGCCATTTTGCATGCAGTACAAAAGTGGTGACCCTACCTCTCAGGGACTCATTTCTACATCTAGACTAATCACCAGAGTTTGAAATATTTCCTAGAACAGCATGTATCCTCCCTAGCACAACAAAAAGGGGTTAGCAATCTCATGGGTTATGACTATGAGATCACTTATAAGAAGGCTAAGGACCATCTTGTGATGGATGCCCTTTCTCACACATTTGATGACCAAGGTTCTCTTTCCGCTATTTCTATGCCTGTTCCAAATTGGTTGCAATCGGTTCAGCAGGGTTATGTCAATGACTCTTCATTATCTCACATCATCCAACGCTTGGCGAACAACCCTTCTGTTGTTCCACATTACTCTTGGGATGGTGCTTCCCCAGAACACAGTTCTTCAACAAGCTATCTTCTATGAACTCCATGCTTCTCCATCAGTGGAGCACTCTGGTTTTCTCAAAACGTATGAACGGGAACGACGCAACTTCTTTTGGCAGGGCATGAAAAGGACAATTCCATAGATGGTGGTTGAAGGTGATACCTCCCAGCACAATAAGGGTGAAACAACACCCCTTCCGGGATTGCTCCCTCTCGCTGAATGGTGGTACAATACCTCTTACCGCAGTGCCTCTAAAATGACTCCATATGAAGCAGTTTATGTTCAGGCACCGCTAGTTCTTCTTCCTTACACCCCCAGCAGTTCTCCAGTTGACGCGGTCCTTCGCATTTTGTGCGAAAACCTTCACATGGCAGGCAATCACATGAAGCAACAAGCTGATCAGCACCGTTCTGAGCGCACTTTTGAAGCCGGTGATATGGTTTTTCTTCGTCTCCAACCTTACAAGCAATCCTCACTAAAACTCAAAGGGCGTCATCAGCTCGCCCCAAAGTTCTATGGACCAAAAAGGATTCTTCAGAAGATTGGGTCTATTGCTTCTAAATTGGAACTTCCGCCTTCTTCCCACATTCATCCAGTATTTCATGTCTCTTGTCTGAAGAAAGTTCTTGGCACCAACATCAAAGGCCAAACTATTTTACCAGAACTGGATAATGAAGGATCCATCTTTTTGGAGTCGGAGGCTGTCCTCAATAAGCACACTCATCAGCTTCGCTCTCGCTCTATCACAGAGGTCTTAAATTCAATGGCACGGAATGCAGCCCGAGGATGCTACGTGGGAACCACTCGTCCAGATACAGTGACAATTTCCACATCTAAAGCTTTGAGGACAAAGCTTTTTCTAAGGGGGAGGGGATGTTAGGAACCCATGTCAATCCCTCTCTTTACTATGTTAGTATATTGTTGTTGGACGCATATGCTTTGTAAGTCGTCCCATAGTAATTTTTGATCCATAGTTTGTGTTATTGTTGTGAGGCGCATATGCTTTGTAAGCCGCCTGTAGTATTTATTGATCCATAGTTTATATTGGCCCATGGTTTTGACCCATAGTATTGGCACCTATTTTGTTATATAAGTGTGTGTTGAGGCCAAGGAAGGCATCGTGAAGTTATTTTGTATTGAGCTTGCTCATAGGAGGTTTCCCCCTCGAAGTGGCTTGCGATTAATATAAAAGTGATTTTGAGTTCTACTGCTATATCGTGTGTTTTGATTACTTGTTTGCTGCAGGTTCCTCACAGTTGCAAGCATAGGTGTGTTGGCAGGCCTGTGTAAAGGCATTCAATAGCAGCTCAGATAAAATAACTTGATTAATGTCCAGCAAATGACCGAAAGGCGTATTAACAGGACAAAGAAATGCATTCAGTGATACCAATCTGTAGGAGTACCCATGCAAGCTATAACTTTGTATCTAATCAAAATCTTCCCCTGGTAGCATATGCCTCGTTCAGATAAAACGCTACAGCACATGATAAAGCCTTACAAAAGTAATATCTACTCCTAAATGCCCTGGAGGCTAGTATTCATACAATTCAAGAACCTGTTAATTGTAGGTTAAACAAATAAAATGACAAAGAAGAAGAGTAAAGCAAAGCAAGCCCTGCTCTGTTATACCGAAAATTGCTAGTTTAACTCAACCCCAATCCAAAACTAGGTCAAATCTAACCAGAACAAGGCAGCATTGGCTTGCTACATCAGACTTAAGCCAAAACTTGTGAAACTTGACAATCTATGCAAACATGACAAGCTGTAACCAGGTCCAATCACCCGCATGCCTATGTAAACCAAGAAATCTCCAATCTTACCCATTTTTTGCACATCTTGCAGCAAATTTTTAGACCTTCAAGTAGCATCAATGGCACAGATTTTGTGTTCATCTTCTAAGCATATTATCTGTAGGTTAGGGAATAGAAATTGTACTCATTTTCTAACCAATATTCAAGCATATGGGCACAGATTTCCACCAGAGATTTTTCATAATACAATTTTCTATATATTGTGCTCAGTTTCTACCCAAATTTTTGATACCTTGGGCAGATATTTTCACCAATATTGCCTTACAGTAACATGAAAGGAAAATTTATATAAACTTACCTTGGTTGCGGGAGTTAGCCAGTGAATCTAACGAGTTCTTCCTCAGCCATTCATTGTGTCCCGTCAACCTTCTCCTGCAACTTCTCTTTGCGTCGTCAAATTTTGCTCTGACATGGAATCTAGATAGGCACCACAACACCCAATTATTCATATGTATTATCAAATTATATACTTAATATGTATGGATCCATGTTGACCTACTAAGAAAAACTATGACACAACAATTGGAATTTAATTTGTGCCATAAGCGTCGTATGAAGGGATTGTTAAACATAAGATGCAGATGACAGAACTACTTACTTATGCAAGTATCATAATTCATGCCATAAGAGTCATATGAAGGGATTGTTAAACATAATATGCAGATGACTGAACTAGTTATGCATGTATCATGGTCTCTCATATACAGAAGGTCACCTTTGCAGCTACATTCATAGCTACCCCATGTATTTTTGCAGCTGCATTCTGAGCACTCGCAGGATACCTTTTCTTTGCATTCATTTATATCTGATCGGTAAGTTGTTAAAAAGAAATAGCATCAATAACTGTGCTAGAAATTTTTGTTTTAACCAATCATTCTCCAATAAACAATATCTGATATAAAATAAACAGTATGACATCCCACAGTACAACAGTAAGTAGTGACAAAAGGAACTACCATTCAATGTGTCTCAGTAGTATACAGTACCCAAATGAAACATAGTTATTTAAGGCAATTATTATCTAATTATAAAGCTATCCATCCAAAAGAATTAGAACAATTTATGTATGCAAAATGGAGTCTGTTTGCACGCTGTTCAATGCACTTACAGGCCTGGGAGTGAGCCTGTTTTGGGTTTAAACAGGCTGCTAAAGGGGCCACCGGAAGCAGCCCTAAAGGCAATCCACATTCCACAAGGGATTGTAAAAAGGCAAGACCGAGCCCTACATAGGCTGGTTGAGGAGGTAAAGGGGATGTCTGAGGTAGGATGAGGGCAATATGGCAATGGTTAATCAAGTTCATCCTTATGATTCAAATTTGAACTCCAATATATAAATAGTGAACATTAGCATTTCTTTCCCAAGATACATGATGGGAGAATGCAAAACAGAGGAGTTTAATTAATGAATCTTAAAGGATTTGGAGTCCAACAAGTTGTGAGGCAATGATTTGGAGTCCAAAAATATCAAGGATTCAGATCTTTTTGGCATCAGTTTTAAACTTTAAATTGTAACCATATGCATGCCTAAGCTAATGAAGTTACCGAGTTTATTCATCTAAAGAATAGTATTTGTGTCAGTGCAGATGTCCAAAATTTGTTTTGTTAAGGGCTCATGTTACAATGCTGCTTATGGATTTCTAGCCTCCTTTGTGCATTCTCTTCTCCTTGGCCAAAAATACCCTTTTTGAGTGAAAATGCAAAAGGAAATAGGGAGAGTTGGGGTAATGAGAAGGCCAGTATCAAGATCAAAATGCTCCAGAACCAGAACCAATTATCAGTATATTTGTCAAAAAATAAAAGAAATTATACAATTTAATTGATTTTCAATTGTATCAGTTTAGGCATAGCATTTCTAAAGGTAATCCTTATATATAGCTGCCAACAATACTAAAGGATCTATCATAATCTGCTCATTATAAGCAAGTATGATCAAATCTACAAATGTCCTAGCAGATATGATCACACAACTAGGTTGACCAACTTTGTCGCCCATGAATATTTGACAGTATCGTCACGTTGGAGGCTATTTTTCAACAAGGTAGCAATGCTTCTCAAGTCACTTTCCAAAATATTCTGTTAAACATATGAAATGCAAAACCTGCATTCGAGGTGGAACCTCCTCATGTGAAGACAGATTCCTTTATGTTTTGTGATAAGCAGTAGCCTGTCTGGTGGTTGGCTGTAATAAACATTATGATAAAGCAGTGAGATAGCAGCAGTTTAGTAAATGATTAGGCTGGAAACATAAATAGGTTTGAAAGGGGAGTCTTCTGCACCAATATCAGTGCTGCAAGGAGTTATTATTGGCAGGTATCAATCTTGGAATTGGTAACCAGCAGTTGATGTATGAGGAATAGATGCGACTTGAGGCTTTTCCCCATCCATTAACACTTGGAAGCAATATTTAATCTATTTGTTTGCATGTTGCAGCTAGATGCAATACACTTTGTGGTTGTTCCTAGCAGCCATAGCCAGGATTGTTTAGAGAGAAAGTATGCTATGCAGAGGTTGTCAAAAATTTAGTATGATTTCTTTGTTTTTCCACAGAGTTAGGGCAGAGGTTGTAATTTTTGTTTTTTCAGATTAATAGATTTCGCAGCTTTACAAAAAAAAATTATATATTATCCTAACTTTTTGTACAACCATAAGAACCTATGCATCAAATTAAATGCCCTTTAGATTTCCTCTTTGACATCAAAACTGTTAAGTTAATCTTGACTCAGAAAAGGGTGGGTTTGCCGCACATGGTTTACAATGACACACAGTTTTAGTTCATGGTATTCATGTGAAGGAAGCCTATTTAAATGGCTTATTGACAATTGTCTCCTTTTAATAGTGTGTGACTTTTGTCTCCATTGTAAAGTGCCTCAAATGGCTGGTATGGGATGGATTGGCCCAAGGATAAAAAAATATTAAATATATCAATTGGAAGTTAGTTTTCCCAATTAAAGGGTTTCTAGAATAAATCTTTGCTTTTAATTGTGCTTGTTATTTCTACTTTTTTCTTTTGTTGATTTTATATGGTATAAAAACCCAAGTAGAGTATAGACCTAGACTCTCTCACAAGAGTCGTCCAAGAATGAGAGCGATGGAGAAAGGGCATAGAATTTATTAAGTTAAATTTTGATATAGAGGGAAGGGTCTCTTAGAAAGCATGACGGTTTCCCAGTAGGCTGGAATGGTGAATGAAAGAGGCAGCAAATTTGCAGTTGTTGTTGTGGGGTTCATCCTACGGATGGAAAATTAGAAAGTTTTTGCTCAAGAAGTTCTCACACAGTGTTGACAAGATTCCAGTGGTTGAAGCAAGCATTGGCGGAAGCAGACAGAGGCCACGTGGAATAAAGTGAATATATCACATGTGAAGGCCTTGATTTAGGGATTCATCTATGTAGGTTGAAAATTGACTTTACGTGAGAATTATGGGGGCTATTATAATAATCCTAGATTTCCAAATAAACTTAGAGGTGGGGTTGTTAATTATCTTGACTCAATCATGGGTAGGTTTACTGTAAGTGGTTTACAGTGGCGCATGCTATTCATGTGAAGGAAGCCTATTTAAGTGACTTACTGTCTTCACTGTAAAGAGCCTCAAGTGACTGGTGTTTGCTATGTCCACAAACATGGATAGATTGGTAATGAATATATCTTTGTGTGGTTTTCCCAGGTTTGGCTCTCCACTTTAGATCGGGTCTTTGATCTGTGTGTGCATCCTTGTGTTTATCACTCTCCTACAAGGATAAAATTTAATAAAAACTAGGGCTGTAACAATATACTATTAGATTAGCAGCAACAAGGAAGGTCTTCCTGCATGCATACGTCCTTGCATGCAGAAGAATTTAAATCAAGAAACCATTTGTATCTAATTATTTTTCCTAAGTTTACTTGGGTTTTTCCAAGGGTTTCCATACCTAAAATAATAGTGTCAATATTGTGATGTGATTTTGTGATTTATTTCTCAGTTTTATATTCCGTTGCATACCGTAAAATATATTCATGTGTGGTTATCAGTAGAGATTTTGAATGCACTATTAGCCCTAGTTTGAATATTAAAGGAAAATTTACATATACATCATCTTGATGGAATGGATTGAACCTAATGTTGAGATTTGTGTTTATCTTCCTAATGCAGGGCGGATAGAACTTGATATTGAGCTTGTGACACGGTACAAGACAACATTTTACTGTGTCGTGCATGTAAGTTTTCCAAAATAAAGAAGGCATATTATAATTAGAAAATACATACAAACAAACATAATAGAATAAGTATATATTTTTGTATGTTGAAAGAACAGATATGAATGAGGAAAGAGAGAGAGAAGCGAAAAGAATTTAGCAATTGAAAAAGGAATTATATTAACATTAGAAAAACAGTCAATCAAGGATACCTTTATTAAAGAAAAAATCGATGAGCCCTCGGGTGGAGGCAGCCTTTTAGTTACATTCCTGATTTTAGATGGTGTCTGACCTTCATAACCTTCTGGCGCTATCCTGTTCAATTGTGCTAAACGTGAATTTTGTCCTTTCAAATACTGAATTGCCTCTCTCATAGAATCTATCTCCTCTTCCAATGATTGTATTCTCTGAATAAGCTATTTAACTTCACCTTGGAAGGAATCACATTCAGTCTTAGGCCTCAATTCCACAGGATGACTGTCAACAACATGCCCTATTGTATTCATGTAGCCATCATGATGTACCGTTATCACTTCCTTGTTCACTACAGTCATATTTGCCCCATTTCCTTTTAGAGAGTTGCATCTTCTTGTTCTTGTACTTCTGTTTTCTTGATCAGAAACATCACTGACACTAGTTTTTCTATTGTTTTCATCTTCCATAGGTTGAGTCTCAGTGAACCCGAATCGATCGACAGCGATTGATACCTTTCTTTTGATGTAACCAGGCCAGGCGAGGTATCACCCTGGTATCACTGCTGCCTTCCTTTCAATCAATCTGGTTATAAAACAAACCGGAACATAGATATGAAAGCCTATTCACAATAAGAAAAAAAAGAAAGCATCAAAAAATTAATAATGAAATTGTAAATGGTATAAAATTGATAATGAAATGGGTTCCGCTACAGCAGGGGATCGGTGGTGGTGGATCCTGTAGTAGGTGTTTGCCTTAGGCTGACCAAAAGTAGTAGATAGGGCTATAGTCCCTTTGATCCAATAGGTTTTTACTATAAATTCTGATGTAATAAATTCCCTGAGGTCCCGTAGTGCATGCATACAAAGATCATACAAAGATAGATATAGGGGCAAGCAATAAATGATCCATGGGTGAGGAGCAAGAAGCCACTCACCCGACCATAGAGAGGGTGAGGATCCCGCGTCATAGGTTGGGACCACTTTGATTTTCTAGGGAAGGATGTGACTCTACTATAAGAGCCTTTTCCTCGCTGCTATTTTTTTGTTGCATTCTCATACACAGGTAAAACGGCTGAGATTACTATTGCTTTTAGAGCTATTAAAAAGGTGTTGTTCACTGATCATTTACGCATCCAGTTCTTCGCTGCTATTTGCCTACAACACCGTAAGATTGCTTCTTTGAAGACTCTATAACAGAATTTGAATGAATCACTTTGTTGCAGGAAGATAGGACAGGGTGATGGGGAACAAGAGGACCTTGAGGAGTTGCAACACCTTTATTTTAAAGAGTCTTAAGGTTCGTGGTAGGTCAAGGATAACAGTATAAATTGCATAGAAAAGCCTTATCAGCAACCCTTGAAGCTATGTAAAATTAATATAGGAAGATAAGAACGCCCAAAGATTGCTAGTTGTGTTTACACATTATTGGTGCTCATTCGACTGGCATCACATGACACAGGTTGATCTTATCACCTTCTACAAGCCTATAAATAAAGTGCAAGGCAAGGGATAAAAGGAGGAATAAGTTAAGTGAATAGTGTCCAAACTCTGCCAAAATCAGGAGCAGATTATCATCTACAGAGTTTTATACCCCCATTGTTTCTTGGAGCAGAACAGAGCAGGCTCTTTCATGTAGACTCTAATAGCCTACCATTGATGTTGGTTTCACTACTCCATTGAGGGAGATCAGATCTGTGTGAAGGATAAACAAATTGGGATTAAGGATTGGGTGGCCAGATCTTGGTGAAAGAGGTGTTGCTTCACTTGACTCAAGTACATCGTTATATTTTTTATCCTCTTCATTTATAATAATATAGATCTACCTTCTTTCCCCCAACAAAAACTATCTTTGTTCGATTGATTACCATATATCAACAACTTCCTTTGGGTGATAACAGTTTGCGTCAGCATGTCTCTATCTGTTTTAGAGTTAGATTTGGATTTATGGGTCATAATGGAATGAGTAAGGTTGTGTTTGTTTGTTTATGTGCAGGCCTGAACTGGAACCTGTGGATCTGGATCTCGTTAATGCAAGGACAACAACCAAGCAAGGACAATCGTCATAAGGCAAGGTGAGTTCCATAACTTTATTAGATCTTGTATGTGTGTGGATTGTTTGGGGATTTTAGGTAGGGATGTATCTCTGTCTGTCAGTAAACGTTTAGCTAACTGGGACATTTACCCATATACCAGATAATTGCATAATCTCGTATATAAGAGAGATATATCTAATCAGGAATAGAATAGGGAATCTAGATCTATCTCTATCTAATTATTGGGACCAGACACAAAGTTTGTTTGCTTGGAATAGATCCCAGAAAACCTTCAAATAAATACCTATGTAAAAGAATCTTTTATGGCGATTGATTCCTCTTGCGTCAACATGCCTTTCATGTCTAGTTTGTCATTTTCCTCTACAATCTCTTTGACCATCAAACTATCAAACACGGCCTCATCCTCTGCAGATAGACTATGAGAGGACTTAGATCCTTCCCTGGAACAGGGTACTAATTTGGTATGCAGCACCTTCTTTGTCAAAATCAGTGATTCATGTATATGGGAAGGTGAATCTCGTTCTTCAAAGAGAGAACTCATACCAGACTTTCTATCACTTTCATTCTCACACTCAGTCACCTTTTCTCCTAAAGATGAGCTACTGACATTGAGATTCGATAATCCATCACTTCCATCTGAACGTTCTTCACCAGCTTCTCCCCTGCTGGAAAGCCTTTGAAAATATTTATTCGATCCATCTCTCAAACTAGTTGAATAGGCTGCTAGACGTTTTTGAAGCACCTTCTTTGTTGCAACCCATTCAATATCCAGTTGATCATTGTGTGTCCTTTTCTCTAGCTACTTCACCCTCTGAAACAACCTCTCAACGCATTCCCATAGTGTCAGGTTATCTTCTGCTAGGGACTTTTCAATGGCATCCATTTCCATGCTCTCTGCCCCATCAATATCAAATTTATTCCGACCATCCCTCCCATTCAAAGTAAGGTATTTTGCTTGAGTCAAAGGAGGATAGTCATATGACTGCAATGGATTGAAAGGACCAGAGTCTAAGCCATGTCCTAGCAAAATTTCCGAAAAGAATGTATCCCCCTGCTCTTGTTGTGGCCGCGAAGAACTCGCAGCATCACTCCATTTATCCAGACATATCCTTCCACTCTTTGCTTCCTTAGCATGTCTCTGCACAACGTCTCTCGTCTGCCCATCCCATAAATCCGAGCTATCTACTCTCTCTGCACTGGAATTTATCCTCCCTAGGTGGAGAGAAAGAGCCCTCTCTGTCATTCAACCCAGACCTTTCAGGAGACTTAATATTTCCATCCTCAAATTCCTCAAAACCAAGACTCAACATCCTATGCTTGAAAGATTCCTGAAGACTTGACTTCTATTGTTGTAATTCCAGCAGGTCTGGATATTTAATAAAGCTTGAGCAGTTGGCCCTTGTGTGTTTTCCTTGTTTTCTGTGATCGAATTTGGTAGTGTGTGTTAGGTCAGTTTAGCAGATTTTGAGGACATTCATCCCTGATTTGCTAAACTGTTGCAGGTCTGAATGAGTCTCCTAAACCCTGAGGATCTACAAAGGGAAGAAATTTGTTCCTAAAGAGCATAGATAGATTTGTGTACCTTGCCATTCATATTCCAAGTGACAATGTGCATACACATATTATCAGGGCCAGCGAGCCAAGAGAACTTACTGGGTCTCCTTTCGATCCTTCTGATTCCCCGAGTACAGGTCTTTTCCTTTTCGCTCAAAGTTCTTTCCAAAAAATTGAGTATATCCTTCCTTCGCAGTCCATAAAAACCAACCAAATCAGAGCCGCATAAGCCATCAATCTTCGACCTTTCCTCCTCATCTTCTCAATCCAGCACTTCAATCCCCCAGCTAAGTCTCGGTTTCGAAACCCCGAAAGGCTCCTCCTCATCCGAATAAGCCGTACAAGGGCTCTCATAGGGCTGTTTGCAAGGAGAAACAATCAATCTTAACTCCTTACTCTTCAGTGCCTTCCTTCTCACAACCTGCTTCTGTTCATCGATTATATCAGATTCAAAACCCCTATGTACAGTACTACTGCACGAGCTTCCCATTCTTGGCAGGCTATTAAATGTGAATTCTACAGAAGTCTATTCCTTGTCAAATGTCTCATACAACCTAATTTGATAGGTGTGTAGCATATGCCATACATTATGTTCATTTTATAGATATAGTTATGGATCTACGAAGAGTCATATAAAATGAAATTTCACAACAATATACCGAATTCCCCAAAACTATAAGGTTCCATATGGATTCATATTTTCTTTATGCCTTGGTATTGGTATTATGTAACGACTTTGAGGGGTTGTCCTTATGAGGAGATGTGGACCTAGGAGTCGATTATGTTCAAATATGAAACCCCATTTTGTGGAGGCAAACCAACCCTTAGTATTTTCATACTATACATGATATTTTTTTTTAAGGTGCAAGCAAATTGGTCACAGGTGAAGAACCAGATAGATTTCCAACAAAGGAAATCAGCAATCACTCAATAGTAGGAGTGAGGTTTTGTATGGAGACATTTATATCATGATTCAAGTATCTGTTTTTGAAGGAAAAATTAGACTTATTACAAAGTTCATTTATGCCAAATATTTCTGATTGTAAATATGTTGATGTGGTTTGAAATGGGTCTACTTCAATCCTGGTTAAAAAAATAACTTATTCATATGTCATTTGGATTTGGGAATATGATCATAAAATAAATTGATCAATTCCTCATTTTTAACAAGGAAATGAATTCTTTGAAATCAAAATAGATTGGTGATATCTCATGGTTTGACTTTGAGTTATCTTCAAACTAAATATGACGACAATTGAGTGTGAAATCAATCTCCTAGAAGGTGTTGTTATAGACAGTAAGGAAGATATAGTTGGAGGCTAGAGGTAATGAAGAAAAAAGCAGGTTGAGACAAATAAGGATAACTCAAGCAACCTTGGGGCTATTTATGATTTTTAGGATTGGAAACCTTTAAGCGAGGTACTATCTCTAAATAGTTCCAACCTTGAAATAATTAACGATGAGAGGATGTGACCCTAGAAGGAAATTTGCAAAAAACATGGAAGAATGTAAAAATAAGTTTACTATCCCTCTTGCCATTTTGGAGATAAAAACTAGAAGTTCCTCATTGTGTTGGGATTAAATTTGGGGTTAAGATACCAATTTTTGGAAAGAAAAAAAGGAAGTTGAAAACACTAAAGTAAAAGGCATGGCTCTTTCAAAATATAGGGAAATTTAAGAAACACTCATAGCAATTCTAGTGACAAAGGAAGTGGTTATGACCCAAAGAAACCCAAGATAGTGAATGAACACATTTTAGGAACCTTTACTAAAAAAGAGAGTTATCACCATGTTCAAAAGGCGTCGTCGCTTAAGAGACGCTTACGAATGTAGCCGTCACTTAAGAGACGCTTATGAGACTAGCCGTCACTTAAGTGACGCTTATGGCCACATTTTCAAAAAAAAAATTATCTTTGTGATTTTTGGTAGGTTTAAAAAAAGAAATCCACGTGCCGTCGGATTTTTTCGTTGGATTTTGGATCGAAATGTAGTAGTGTCAAATCAAGTTACTGCAGTTTATCTCTCAAACACCTTCCTTACAGTTCTCCCTTTTTCCCAATGAATTCCTTGAAGTGCATTTCACCTGAATGATTCTTCTCTTGGAAAATATCTAAGCAACCTCACCTCTTTACATTGGGTACTTTTTAAAAGATTGCCTAGGTCTTTTTGGGTTAGTTTTCATTAATTGAGCCACCTGCTCTGATCCCACTTTCTTGGGGAATCATGAAAATTATGTGTAGCATTCTTCAACCTTTTTGACAGTGGAGTATAATGGAGGGGTATAGGAGAGGAATCAGATGAGGAAGGAGGAGCTTTCTTCGTTTTCCTGTGAATTATCACATTTTGAAAGTGAATAGAGTCCAATGGGAGGACTGAGGGAGATTGTGGAGTTTTATCACAAAAAATTTCCACAGAAGTTTGTAAAGATGGATCAGCAAAAGAGGGTGAGGCAACTCGACTGCGGGGAGGGGAAGGTGCAGATGGTGGTCTGCAACCAGGTAAAGGGGGGGAATCAGAGTCCGTGAATAAAGAAGGCATCATAGGGTAGAGTGGAGGGGAAGGCTGTGACTCCGATAGTGGAATCCGAACAGAAGGTGGATGCTATTCTAGCAAGGTAGGAAACACAGAGGGAAGAAGTTTCTCCTCGATGGGGGTAATAGGAGTCAAAACAAGTGAAGAGTTAAGGGCCAGAGACTCAGAGTTACCTGCTAAACCGAAGGAAGGGCCCAAGGTGGTAACAGAATCTAAAAGCAAGAGTTAATGCTCAGATACATCATCAAATAAAGAGCAGGCCTGAGAAAGCATACCTTTTGTAGGCTCGTCCTTGACAATGACCAATGTAATAGAAGAGGGAGATGGTACTCGATCCAGTGAGAGTTGTGAGGAAATATGAGTGACAGTCCCCTTTTTGATCTCTGGACAGGTCCGTCGAAGATGGCCTACGGCTCTGCACCTATTGCATCGGAAGGGCACATTTAGGTAGTTGAGCCATTGCTGAATAATCCTATCAAGACATAAAATTTCAATCTCGGCTGGGAGTCCTGTGGTTAAATCCATTTCCACAAGGATCTCGGCCATCCATTTGTCATATGTATGTAGAAAATCATCTTGAATGGCAACGAATCACCCAATGGTATTTCCAATGCCCTTCATTACCTCTCGGTTCCATAATGGTAGAGGCAGACTAGGTAGAAGGACCCACAAATGTCGTTTCTTGACACGTTCTCTTAGTGGGTCAAAGTGTATATGCCAGCGGTCCAGAACCAATGATCCCTCTCGAATGTGCCACAATGAGTTTAAAATAGACAAAGCATGGGCCTCTTCCAAGAACACTATAACAATCCAGCCTCTCGCTAACAGACTGATCGAGGGAGTATATGAGAAAAGAGGTTTCCAATTTTCTGTGGCCCAAATGTGCCACTCGTTCTTTCCCATCTCAGTATACTCGAGCCTACCAATAAGGGCACATGAGCATAATGCCTCTACACTATCCATGAAAATGTCCCTTCTACGAACAAATCGTAATCTACCCTCTCGGACTTTGTGTGCCTTCGCATTCCTGCGGCGACGACTATGAGACAGAGAAGGTAGAGGGTCCCCTTCCATCTCTAATCCAGACCCTAGAGATGGCTTCAACCAACTAGAGCTAAGTCCAACAAGTCACCCAATCAGCCGACAGCCACGAAAGGGGTTGACTCTTTTACGAAAAAAGGAGAACCACGAGAAGACCAGGTAAAGGGTTACAGAATAGGAAGACCACGAGGAAAACAGATATGAGTCACCCTTTCATGATGAGCCTGTGACAATAGGAAGCCAAGAAATTCCTAAGTGATGAAAGAAACCCTGATATGCCGACAAGGAGATCAGAGGGACCTGCAATCACTCAGAGGACAGCCGAAACAAAAAAACCCTTAAAAAGAAGAATGTTCTAAAAGGATAAAAGGAAAGAGACCATACGACGTAACCCATATGTAGACAAGAAAGTTTGACAGGTTCGAGTCCAAGCAAACCCTCATAACAAACATTAAAAGAGATAGCCACAAGGAGGATGACCGCCTAGACCTAGCTCATGCGGCTTGAGGATTCCCACTTTTTTCTACTGGTTTGTACTAGTCCTCCATCGAGGAGGATGGACTCGAGTTGCCAAGTCCAGGCTATGAGCAGTCAAACCTTACGAATAGAATAAAACCCTAGAGACACCCGAAAGTGCGTTCACAGCAGCACAAATAAAAAACCTACGACAAGAGAAGAAACTGGAAAGGACCCAGAAAAAGAAACATTACAAACCACAAAAACCCAAGTATAAAACCCTTCACCACGAGAGCAGAGCGACAGCTGCATGTAATCCCTCAAATGCTGGCAGAGTCAACCTCTGCACAGATAACTCGCTCAGATCCAGCAGAGTAAAGGACAGAGATACCAGAAAAACCCTCGTTGGAAACCCGGGCTCCAGGAGCGACTGGAAACTCTCCATTCTCCAAGTGGTTTGCTGTACTTATAGATATTCACTAACCACTTCTTTTTTTAAGCTGTGCTAATATATACAAATCAACATGATAACAACACTTTCCAAAGAAAAATAACGTTCTCTACACTAAAGTTGAGCTAACTAGATTTCTGCTCAGACAACATTTCAGCATTTCCCTTCTATTGTCTAAATATTAGAGGATTTTGATTTTGTGATAAGATAAATTCTCCATTGCTCATATTTTGATTTTGTGATGGAAAAAATTTCCATTGCAACGAGGGTATTCAAAAACCCCTCTAACAAGGGTATACCATTTTAAAATTTAATAACTTATATTCCAAATTCAAAAATTTCCAACTGGATTTTGAAAAGTGATCAGAAAACGCGCCAACTAGAAGCTCCCACAGCTAATATGTACATTTATTTTTGCTTGAAGGGAAGCTCTTTTCAAATCCTGAATTTCCACTGAAACCTGCTTGTAGGTTTCTTCGTTCTCAAGTACCAATTGTGGTATTCGTACCTCCATGGTTTCAAGAAGAGGAGTACTCTCCAGCAACCCGGCCAACACACTCATTTCTTCATCATCGAATGGATCTATTTTTATATTTATCACCCGAATATTGACAGGTAGAGACTCTAGAGATGGTGCTATTGGATCTCTGCCTAACTCCTGCATTGAATACAAATTACTTCCCCATACCGTTTTTCATTAAGAAATTTATAGTAACAGCAAAGCATACCAAAATCTTATATGAATAAATGAAGTGCATGATATTAATAAAAAAATATTCTTACCAAAATAAAGCCATTTATGCCAGTTAAGTCCAGATGCTCAAGACGAGGAAGGGTTTGTAGCAGACTGAGAAGAGGAATCTTCATCAAATTTGGCGACCACCGAGCGACCCACTCCACCGAAAGCTTCTTCAATAATTTGAATGCCGCCATTATGTCCAGAAATTTCTCTGCTGATAAATTGTGTTTTTTCCAAGTGGAATTCAGTGACAGTCTAATCACATTACTTCCACATTGCATTTCCAGGCGCTGAACTGCGAAACAAAGCTCCTTAAACAAGAGGCCGTTCACACTCAAATCCTTTATGAAGGAATAATTCGTGCTGAATACCTCCAGCTATGGACAGTTGAGTTGAGGCATTGCCTTCCTTTTAAAAGGATGGTTCTAGGCTTGGCGTAAATTTAGGTTTGAAAACATGCCACCTCGACGTTTATATATCTGATCATGCATACGCCATTGAAGAAACGGAGCCTGGATAACGTTGAGTTCTTACACACGCATGGAGGAGAGATAAATCATAGGTTTGGTTTTGCTTATGCATGAAGCCCTTCCCTTTTATAACTAAATTGGGTATAAATTTACATAATTATTCAAAAAGTGGAGGGAGGAGAGAGAAATAACATATTTGGTTTTGGACATGCATGAAGCCTTTTTATAACTAAATTGGGTATAGATTTACATAAGTGTTAAAAATGGTGAGCTTAAGAATTTATAAATGGATTAAGTAATTGTTAAAATTGAACAGCTTCAGCTTTTAAGTGTTATGGGTTAGATTTACTTAATAGGAAGTATCATCCCCGCTGACATTAAGTCTGGTTTTGGTGAGTAGTCATCCACTGTGACATAAAGTAAGTATTCAAGTGAAGTAGTTGCCATAAAATTAAAATTAAA
Organism: Pseudotsuga menziesii; assembly: GCA_001517045.1. Taxonomy (NCBI): domain Eukaryota; kingdom Viridiplantae; phylum Streptophyta; class Pinopsida; order Pinales; family Pinaceae; genus Pseudotsuga; species Pseudotsuga menziesii. The sequence continues at coordinate 360,444 of LPNX011160953.1, read as the reverse complement.
AAAATTAAATTAAAACAACAGTCGATTATTTTTAATTTTTTAATATTTATTTACAACGCTAAAAAAAATTGATGGGTAAATGTGGGTAATTAAGAAATTAAATGGTATAATCATTTTTAATTTAAATGTCAGTTGAATAAAAGACAAATTTTATTGTAATAAAACAAAATTAAAATGCAATTGCAGCCTCTTTGCTTATTTGTTATTCATAATAACAAGATTAATTCAAGTGTACAAGATTAACTAAACTGTATATTAGGGATTCATTTATGGTTGTCATGTTTAAATGCATTTTGATTAAGATTTAAGTTTCAGTTAAAGGGTAGATAAATAAATAAGTAACAATTAGTTTTTATTTTCTATTTATTAAATAGTATTTGTTTTATGTTTATATTAATTCTAACAGTTGGGATAAATAATAGATATAAAACTATATATTTTAGTTTTTGTTTAACAAATAGCTATCTTCACAAAATTAAATAGTTGTTTGTGTATAGGAATGCCAACCACTTTATTCATGACTATATTAATATATAAACTCCAACTAATATATAAACTCCAGGTTCACATGTAAACAGTCTAAATATAAATAATAATAAAAACCAATTAGGCAACTGAGATTAATTTACATTATCTACAAGATATATATAAGCGTTCAAAGACCAAGGTGGCCTTTCGATCTCAGGCGACTGCGGTTTTCAGTCAAGTTATTTTTTTTCCCTAATTGTCCACTTGTTTAATTATTTTTAAGCAATGTAGTGTTTTCCCTAGTCAACCTTGTTCTCTTTTATCACCATCTACAAATAATACGAAAACTAGTATATATATATATATATCACTTGCAAAATTCAATTGAAATATAAACATAAATCCATTTAACCTAAGATTTATTAAAGAAAAAGAATCACATTTTTAAAATACAAAGAGTTTAGCAATTTTTTACCAAAATGTATCCTGGTTGGTTTTGTTGATTAGTGTTATATAACTATTTCTCAATATATTGGTCTTTCATATTAAGTTTTATACTAGATATAGTTTTTTATATTATTTTATTTATTTTGATATATAGTAATTAAAATTTTATTTTGATTTTAAATGATAAGATTAATAACTTTATGTATCATATTGATGATGAAGTATAGTATCAATTTTATTAAATTTTAAAATAAAAAAATTATATTTAGAATACAAAATTAGAAAATAAAAACAATTTAGTGTTTTCTAAGTGATTTTTGGATGTTATTATCTTTTTTTACTTTAGAGACTTGGATATACCAAAAGGCCTCTAGTAAAACTAATTGAAATTCCAGTAATAATAAAAATTTACATAAAGTTTAGGGTTTTTAAAACTTGGATTGAATATGTGCTTGATTTTATTACTAGCATAGATCTATTTTAAACATGAATCTATCAAGATTCTATAAGCACACAGAGGGATCTAATTTTTGGAGATGTAAATTTTTTATTTTTTATTTTTTACACATCCAAAAAAAATTACACCTCCTGAATAATCATAATGAATAAATTAACATAATATATATGTAATTTTCATTAAAACATATGTAAATATTTTAAGCTTACATGTTTTCATTTTTTAAATTTTTTTAAATAAAATATGTCATATTACATAAACTTAAGTGAGGACATCTCCCCCATAGTGGACTAGCACTTAGCTGAGTACAAAAAAAAAAAAGTTTTTTGAATCTACATATACTTTTGTTATATATATATAATGTACATATGCTTTATAAAAAAAAAATTACATTTTTCTAAAATGTTGTTAGAGAAACCATTTTCCCTTCATTAATACCATATTCCTCATGGATTTATTAACGGCAAGTTCTAAAAGTAGAACTGTTCTCAAGAGAGTGGCAATATTTTCCAATACTTTTGAATGTTTGTTACCATAAAGAGAACAACCATAGTGGTGGTTTTGTTGAGTGGGAGACCACAAATTATATTAAATATATTTGTAGTTATGGTTTAGGTTTGTAGTATTATGTAGCTATGATTTAGGTTTGCAGTGTAATTGAAATCTACAATTGTAATTTAGGATTCAATATGATTCCTATGTTAGGTTTACAATGTCATAGCAATAATTTAAGTTTGCAACATGATTTTGGGAATATGGTTTTGGAAAATCATAAGGTTTTGGATTCTATAAAATTTTATATAAATGTAGAGCCACGGGATGCACAAGATTGAGAGGGATGCACAAGATTGAGATTTTATGTGAAGCTGGATGTAAACATTTTGTTGATAATAATAAGGAAGCTATTGATCATTTCCTCGTGGTTTTTACCCAGTACAGTACACTGCTTGATTTTCCACATAAATCATTGTGTTCTTTTGTTTTTGCTATCTTATTTGTGATCTATGTTTTGTTATTGATATATGCATAAGCTAGATTATGAGATCTCATACTTAGTGTAATTATTTATTGATTGTTCTTTAAAACCTAACAACTTGTATCAGATCCAACTAAGCTTTTGTTGGAGATTTAGTGTGTGTATGTTTATTTACAGGTGGCTCAATGGAATCTATGATAAGCATTGAGGTAAATTTTACCATATGGAGGTCGAAGATGGAAGATATACTCATGCTTAAAGAGCTGCAATCTCCAATACATGGAAAATCATAAAAGCCATCATCAATGACTAATGATGAGTTGTAGAAGTTAGATCGAAATACAATTTCTATTATTTGACAATATTTGGCATACACAATATACTTCCATGTTTCACAAGAAAAGACAACCAAATCCTTGTGGAAAAAGCTTCGTGATTTGTATGAATGAGACACAATAGTCAATAAATTGTTTTTTACGAAGAGATTATTTAATCTCAAAATGAAGGATGGGAGTTTAGTAGATGAACATTTGAATGAGGTGCACATAGTATTCAGCTATCTTAGTTCAATGAAGATTGTCTTTGAGGATGAGATCCAAGATCTCTTAGTCTTGATCTATCTGATTGCTAGTTGGCAAAACTTGGTTGTCACCATAAGTAATGAAGCTCTGAAAGGTAAATTGTGTTTTGAAGATGTTTCCAAAAATTTGGTAAATGAAGAAATGCACAGGAAATATATGTGAGAGGAAGTGTCAAATATGGACGCATTAACCCTTGATGATCATGGAAGGAAACCATATAGAAACAACTCAATGAGAGCGAATTCTAGAGTTAGATCAAAATCTAGGCATGGAAGAATAGCTTGTTGCCACTATGGAAAACTTGTTCATATCAAGAAAAAATGTCGAATATTAAAAGGAGAGAAGAAGGAGCAAAAGGTAACCAATAATAACAATAACAATGAAGAAACTATTGTTATTGCATAAGAAGGTGAGGTATTAATTATTGTTTTTTGTGAAGATGCATGCATTTATTCTTCTAATCATGATAGTAATTGGATTTTAGATTCTGGAGTCTCTTATCATGCTCCACAAAGAAAAGAAAATTTTATTTCTTATAAATCTAGAAATATTGGTAAGGTTCACTTTGGTAATAAAAGACTTTGTAATATTGAAAGAATAAGTGATATTTTAATAAATATGGAAGATGATTGTAGTTTGTTTCTTAAGTAGGTTAGGAATGTACCATATCTTGGAATGAGTCTAATTTCAGCTGGAAAGATAGATGATGAAAGATACCCTACATTGTTTGGTAAGGGAGGATGGAAAATTGTAAAAGGCTCATTGGTTGTTGCAAAAGGGCAAGAAATAGACACTCTCTACACATTAAGATCAAAGTTGGGTATTGTTGATATTGCAAAGGAAGAGTCTGCAACATATTTGTGGCATAGAAGACTCGGGCACATGACTAAAAGAGGCCTTAAGATCCTTGCTAATAAAAACTTTTGCCTAAGATAAAAGGTACATAATTTAGATTTTGTGAACATTTCATTATGGGTAAACAAAATATGTCTTCATTTATTAGGAATAGTACTAAAAGGGATACTGAGATATTAGATTTAATACATCTTGATGTTTGTGTACCAATTAATATAAAATCACTAGGAGGAGATTCATACTTGGTTACATATGTTGATGATGCATAAATAAAAGTGCGGGCTTTCCCCATTAAGAGTTAAGATCAAGTTTTAGACACTTTTCAAAAAATTCATATGGTTGTTGAAAGGGAGACTAACAGATTGATTATATGTATTAGAACAAATAATGGCAAGGAATATTGCTCTAATTCATTTGAAGAATATTATAGTGAACATGGCATAAAGCATCTAAAAATAGTTCCTCGCACTCCACAACAAAATAGAACAACTGAGAGAATGAATCAGACAATAATGGAAAAGGTGAGAAGTATCTTGTCATATTCCAGTTTTCATAAATATTTTTGGGAAAAGGTTGTTCAAACAACCTTCTACTTAATAAATCGTTCTCCCACAACTTCATTGGATGGTGGCATTCCTAAAAGGATTTATGTTATACCCATTTAAGTATTTTCAGTTGTGAATCCTATGTGCATATTGCTAAATAAAAAAGGTCCAAATTGGAAGAAATAATTAAAATGTTCTTTCATACGATATGTTGATAACGATTTAGGTTACTGGCCATGGGATCCTATAAAAACGAGAATTATCAGAAGTAGGGATGACATTTTTAATGAAGGAAAAATGTTTATTACACTTGAAAAAGATGTGGAAACACAAAATTTTGTTGAAATTTAAGAACAACAAGAAAATCAACCATCGTTATAAGAAGACTATCCTTGAAATAACGGGAAACAAAATGAAGATCAGGAATAACAAGAAGAATAACAAGGAGAACATCAAAATTGACAACCATTAAAAGAAATCTCACCATAAATTTCATCAATTCATAGATCTACCATGCCACATAGACCTTCACAAAGGTATTCTCCCTCAGAGTATATTTTATTGACTGATGAAGGTGAACCTACTTGTTTGCAGGAAGCATGTGAAGGAGAAAATAATATCAAATGGAAAAAGGCTATGCAAGAAGAGATAAGATCTATACATGACAATAAGACATGGAATTTGTTTGAGCACCCAAATGGGAGAAAGGTCTTAAATAACAAGTGAGTGTGCTAAATAAAACATGAAGGAAATGAAAATAAACAAAGGTTTAAAGCAACACTAGTGGTGAAAGTATTTGGACAAGAAAAAGGTATTGGTTTTACGTAAATCTTTTCCCCTGTTGTTAAAATGTCAACAATATTGTTAGTTTTTCATCATATAAGCTAGCATTATGATCTTAGGATCTTTTCACTGAGAGAATAACAAGCACAACAATAAAACATAAGCACATCACAAGAGACAAGAGACACAAAGAGTTTTCCTCAGGGAAACCATAAAGGAGAAAACCCCGCAACTTCCTCAAAGATAGAATCAGCACCAAAATGGTAAAACTAGAAAACAGTAAGATGCACTCCCGATAGCAGTAGTCTTCTTCTTCTGTCTAGTCCCAGTATTTCCTTCCTCACTAATGCGCCACACTTGAGTGAGTGAGTGATGTGTAGTACAAGTGATAAATAGAGAGGCTCTCACTCTCTATTTATATTCTTCCATTCACTTGAAGTGCACTCAATCATGTCGGCCCAACTTAACAATTACTTACTAGAGCCTACACCTTAATGAGTGTATAATAACTCTAGTGCCCTGAAACTATGGGGAATTTAACAATGAATTGACATGACTTGTTTACATTATTGATCCTCCCGATCGGAACATCGAGGCAAGATTGCATGACTCAAATACATAATAGAAACATCCCGGAATAAACATCGGGTTACAATACATAAGATACATAGATGAATACATTCCAAAGTTACATATACATCAACACTCCCTCTTAACTAGGGAGGTATTCTTTCGACACAATTTTTAGCACTAGTCTTCTTCTCTGTATCAGCTGGATCATCTCATCTTCAAGTCATCTTCATCTTCAAGTCATCTTCATTATTGGATCTGGATCATCTCTCTATCTTGATCATCTCTCGATCTCGATCATCATAAAACATCATCACTAGATCTGGATTATCATCACTAGATCTAGATCATCTCTCGATCTGGATCAACATCACTAGACTGGATCTGGATCATCACTGGCTGTCATCACTGGATCTGGATCATCACTCGATCTGGATCATCACTAATGCTATCTCATGATTCTTCTCGTCACAGGAAGTTCTACAGAGCTAGCCCTTTTTCATGCTGGTTGTAGGCCTACCCATCATGTAGGTCTTCGCCCAGCACTTACATCTGACCTTCTTGTCAGAAAGGCACACCCAACACTCACATCTAATCATGTAGTAAACTATAATCACATCAGAAAGGACCAGCACTCACATTCACCCACATGGTAGGCACATCCACTACCATTTGTGAAATGGCTCTGCACTTATATCTGACCTACTTGTCAGAAGGGCACATCCATCCAGACAGGAACACATTCTATCACAGTGATGGAAGAATTCCATCTAGGCTGGAACCGCATCTGCCACAATGATGAAAGAACTCTGTTTTTTTCACCCAGGTTGGGACCACATCCACCACAATGATGGAATATTTCCTCACTTTCATCTAGGCTGGAACCATGTCTGCCACAATGATGAAAGAAATCTGTTCTTTTCACCCAGGTTGGAACCACATCCACCACAATGATGAAATACTTTCATCTAGGCTGGAACCACATCCACCACAATGATGAAATATTTCTGCACTCACATCTGACCTAGTAGGAACTGAATCCTACACCCTCGTCAGAATGGCCCCCAGTCCCTGACTGAGCTACCTGGTAATAGACCAGGTACCTCCACTCTCCCGGAGAGTGGCAGTTTCCCTTACATCTTTCCTACTCGACAGAATGGCTAACACTCACATCTGACATGGGAGGAACCTAATCCTTTAGCCATGACATAATGGTTCAGCCCTTACATTTTACCATGGAAGGAACCAATCCTCTCACCATGTCAGAATGGCTCTCAGTCCCGGACTGAGTGTTCCTGGTAACTGACCAGATGCCTCCATTCCTAGAATGGTAGTCAGCACTCATATCTGACATGGAAGGAACCAAATCCTCTCACCATGACATAATGGCTCAGCCCTTACATCTGACCTGCTCATCATAATGGCTTTGGATCTCTAGCACTCATATCTGACATGGAAGGAACTGAATCCTCTCACCATGACAGAATGGCTCAACCCTTACATCTGACCTGCTCGTCAAAATGGCTTTGGGACTCATCACTTTCTCTTGGAGGAAGCCTCGATCTGGAGAACAACAAGTATCTCTCTGAAGTACTCAAACTTCAGCCTAGCTAATGGCTTTGTCAATACATCAGCTATCTGTTCCTCTGTCGCAACATACTGGAGATTCACTGCTCCTCTCTACACCATATCCCTGATATAGTGAGACTTCATCTCGATATGCTTCGACTTGTCATGGAACACTGGATTCTCTGACAACTTCACGCAACTTTGGTTGTCACAATGTATACAAGTAGCATCCAACTAGAGATCAAATATATCAGATAGTAGCTTCCGCAACCATACTGCCTCACAACTAGCTGAACAAGCTGTGACATACTCTGCTTCAGCTGTACTCAGTGCCACACAGGATTGCTTCCTGCTAAACCAAGAGATCACACTTGATCCCATACTGAAGCAACATCCTGAAGTACTTTTCTTGTCGATGGCACTGCCTGCCCAATCTGAATCAACATAATCCTCTAGGTTAATCTTTTGATTCGCATCGTACTTGAGCCCATAATCAACTATACCCCTACATGCTTTGCAACCATCAGGTGAACCTGTCTCAATGTGTTCACAAGAAAGCAAATATCTGGTCTTAGGTACATCAAGGACCCAATCACCTGACGATACATCGTAGCATCAACCGTCTCTGATGAAGCATCACTTAATATCTTCAGGTTTGATGCCATAGGTGTGGCCATAGTCTTGCAGTCCATCATCCAAAACCTCTTCAGGATCTCTACTGCATACTTCCCTTGTCCAAGGAAGATTTCATCCACACTCTGCCACACCTCCATACCTATAAAATAGTGCATCGACACATAATAGGAGCATCACTGGTCTTCCGTATTCAACCTTGAAGCAAAGGTTGGAATCCTCTTTACTCTTAGTAAAGCTTAGAGTCATCAGTAATCTATCCATCCTGTCATATCATGTCGAACCTCAGGATCTTCTGTAGTAACTCCCTTTGAAGCGGAGCATCATACTCCCTCTGTCTTCTGTGCTCTATGCACTGAAAACATTCTATACTAGAGTGACAAGTAGCTTCCTATGCTACTAATATTCTATGTGACCATCTAGTGTATAGACTTACATCTTCAACCTTGTAGCAAAGTTTAAGATCTTCATCGGGCTCATCATGTATGTGTTTAAACTCTTACTGGCTGAAAATGTCTCTTCATAGTCTAGGCCTTCTTTTCGTGAGAAGCCTCGTGCTACAAATCTTTCTTTGTATCCCATGATGTTTCCATCTACTGCATGATGGAACTATGAACTTTTCTTTAGGTCTTGATACTGCACCCAGACATCATTCTTCTTGAACTAGTCTTCCCTTTCTTCTTGGTGGCTGGAAGGTTCTACATCAATGATGTCACTGCACTCATCATATTATTCTTTGTCTTTGAACTGTCGTCACTTGTTCTTCGGAACAAGTCTTCATTCTTCTTTGCTTGTAGGAGATTATGTATGCGATCTTTCCTACAAGTCAAATGCATTTGTATGGTTAGAAACATTTCATAAGGAATATTCATACGGGAAAATTCTTATGCATAAATATATGATCATGCAACTACTTTAGCCAATACAACATTCATCCATATCTCACTGAAACTTTCTAGATGCAATCCATCTCTACCAGGACAACATTGAGATTGTGCACTAATCCAATATGTCAGCAAAGAGGTTTCATTCTAGATAAGTAGCAATGGAGAGTTGTATAGCATCATGAGCTACTTACACGTCGCATGTATATTAGTAGTATACTGCCATTAATGTAAACATCCTATCATTCATGATACATCAACTGAATATAAACAAATGCATAACAAAACAATATCATGAAATGACAATTGAATACTTATCTTTATTTGTTTTGTGGGTAGACTTCTTCTTGATCCTTCAGCTTCATCGTCTTCTTCATTCATGGTAGCATCGTTTCTTATCCAAATGATGAGGATAAGAAGTTCTTCAAGAGTTGAGTTCTTCATATTCCTCATTGCTTGAGGGATCTTCTTTGGATGGCGAGATCTTGATCTTCAATTGCTCCCATCTTCTATTCTTATGATTCAAGCTTCTTCTTCTTTCCAAAGTTTGTTGAAAGTAATCACTTCCTTTTGGCACACTTCCTCGCATGAATGAATCCCATGATCCTGGGAGGCCATTCAAGGTGGCCATCACCACTTTTGCATTCTTCACTTCTGCTTCAAGTTGTTCTTGATTTGAGAGACTCTTATGACTGCATGGTCTCTACATTCTAGATCTTCACATTCTTCAACTGGTTTCTTTAGGTCATATTCTGATTTTTGTTCTTCCCTTCAAATAGCTTGAAATTCTGGAAGACCTTCAACAACTTTGCTTGCAATAGGTAGTGCTTTGTAATGCACATGTGCAAGACTTCTATGCCAAAGCTCATTTGGCTCTACTATTTCATGGATCAAGGCTTGTTCTGGATGGCCCTTCAATTTGTACAAGCCTCCTTCTTGTTCTCCAACCACTACCGCATCATCGATAGTCTTTCCTTTTGGCCACATGATGATTTGACCATCTATGAATGCAACCTGCATTCCTTTTGCATTAATGTTGAAATGGAGAGAAGGTTCTTCTTGAGTCCTAGAACAAACAATACTTCTTTCATTGTTAGAGACTTACTCGAGTCTAGCTTGTATGAAGATTCCCCACTATCTTTTATTGGATATTGGTATTCATCTCCTAGTTTCACCTTGTGAGGTGATTCATGTTCTGATAGTCTTACAAAGGATTCCTTGAATCCCATCATATGTTTGGAAGCCTCACTGTCTATAACCCAATCATCACTTCCATGAGGAATGTTACCTATGAGAGCTGATATCAGAACATATTCATCCTCGCTTGAAGAATCTTCACTTTCATATCTAGATCTCTTTCTGGATGGTTCATCATCCTCTGTAGCATGAGCATGATTTCTTCTTTAGCCTTGACCAAGTTCTTCTTGTGAAAGGATTCTAAGCTCATCTCCCTTTGAAACTGGAACCTATATACTCATGTAGATGTCCAATCCATTTTATTTAGAGAGATCAAGCTATTGTGATAGATCACTTTGAAATGAGAACCTCAAATGAAAATAGCGAAGGATCAGATCTTACCAATTTGAGGTGTCCGTCTTGGTTCCGGAGCTCGCTGATCTAGGGTTTTCCATAGAAACCCAAATTTTCAAAACTTGGAATAATTCAGATCTGATTGGAAAGACAGATAGCCTCTTTAAATGGATCTATCCAATGTACTCCTTTTCTGAAAACAGTGGAAGGAAGCTCCCGGAATAGGAAGCCCTAGATTTCCAATTTCTTCTGCAGAAATTCCTGTTACTGTTTCTGCGATATCTCTGAAATTACTGATCCTCGGTGTTTGAAATTTGATACTGTGGTAACCTTGTATGTCCCTAATCCAACACCATAGGTTTTATTAGAATTAGTTTCACCATTTGGGATTTATGATCCTTTTCCCAAGGTGACATGTTACATGACTGTTCAGAACAGCGAAGTTGTATAGAATTCCACATGTCACAGGTTTATCGTTTGAGTCTGAAATTTGGAATACTGAATGTACAGTTCGTTCCCTTTTCGGAACATCTTTAGGAATTCCATTTGGACTTAGCTAGCCCAAGATATTGTAGATCTCTCCAGATGTCCTGTTTAGGGATGAATTCTAGAAGAGGCTGGAACCCTAACATGGAGGGATCATAGCTCCCAGAATGTAGTGTATCTGAGGCGGATTTTTGGACACAAAGTTCATCAGTATTTTATATTCTTCCCCTACAATTTTCAGTTTCTAAGACTTCGCCAACCTTGGAATATAGCGACTGTACCAAAACTTATCAGTTTTAGTATTTAGGGTTTTTCCTAACTCGGGGTCAAAGTAGGGTTTGACTTTCCTGGATTTTCACAAAAACCAAATTTCTTGATCTAGGTCTCTAAAATTCAGTTTTGATGAGGATAAAAATCCTATGCTGGTCTCACTCAAAAATTCCTCTTCTGTAGAAAGCCCTAATTTCCGCATTGTAAACTGAAAATGTTCAGAATCGAATTTCGCTTCGACAGAAATATGTTCCCTAAGGAGGAGAGTTGTTCCACCTTACTTTTGCTAAAAATATGTGGAGGAAGGTCCAAAAACTAGGAAGCCCTAGTTCCCACAGCTACACAGTTTCTTCTTCTCAGGTTAGCTCTGATACCATGTTAGTTTATCATCATATAAGCTAGCATTATGATCTTAGGATCTTTTCACTGAGAGAATAACAAGCACAGCAATAAAACATAAGCACATCACAAGAGGCAAGAGACACAAAGATTTTTCCTCAGGGAAACCATAAAAGAGAAAACCCCGCAACTTCCTCAAAGATAGAATCAGCACCAAAATGGTAAAACCAGAAAACAATAAGATGCACTCCCGACAGCAGTAGTCTTCTTCTTCTATCTAGTCCCAATATTTCCTTCCTCACTAATGCGCCACACTTGAGTGAGTGAGTGATGTGTAGTACAAGTGATAAATAGAGAGGCTCTCACTCTCTATTTATATTCTTCCATTCACTTGAAGTGCACTCAATCATGTCGTCCCAACTTAACATTTACTTACTAGAGCCTACACCTTAATGAGTGTATAATAACTCTAGTGCCCCAAAACTGTGGGGACTTTAACAATGACTTGACATGACTTGTTTACATTATTGATCCTCCCGATTGGAACATCAGGGCAATACAACATGACTCAAATACATAATAGAAACATCCCGGAATAAACATTAAGTTACAATACATAAGATACATAGATGAATACATTCCGAAGTTACATATACATCAACAAATATGAGTAGTACTTGGTCTTGTAGTAGCTCTAGGCTTAGAATTGGAGCAATTAGATGTCAATAACACTTTCCTATACATAGATTTAAAAGAATAAATACATATGGAACAACCTAAAGTCTTTGTTAAAAATGGTAAATAAAATTTGGTCTGTAGGTTAAATAAGAATTTATTGGGCTGAAACAAGCCCCCCATCAATGGTCTAGGAAAACTGACTCTTTTATTATTGATCATTGTTTTAAAATATTGAACGTAGATCACTATGTATACACTAAAAGATATCAAAATGAAAATTTAATTGTCTTATTATTATATGTTGATGACATGTTGATTGTCGGAAAAGATAAGCTTATGACTAATAAGTTAAAAGAATAATTAAACAATACCTTTGAAATGAAGGATTTAGGACCAGCAAAGAAAATTTTGGGGATGAAAATTATACATGATAGAGAAGAAAGAAACTATGGCTATAAAAGCAACAATACCATGGAAAAGTTTTGGAAAAATTTAATATGGAAAAAGAAAAACTTATAAGCACACCACTTGCCTCTCATTTTAAATTAACAACTGATCAATGCCCCTCTAGCATTGAATCAAAAGAATAAATCTCAAATATTCCATATGCTTCAGCGGTAAAAAGTCTCATGTATGTAATGGTATGCAATCGCCCTAAAATTGCACATTCAGTGGGAGTGGTAAGTAGGTTTCTTCCAAATACATGGAAGGAACATCAAGATGCAATTAAATAAATTCTTAGATATATTAAACGCTCAATTAATAATTATTTGAGTTTTCAAGGTAATGATTCCTTGCTTGAAGAATTTATAGATGTTGAAATGGAAAGCGATGTGGATTCTAAAATATCTATAACATGATACATCTATACATTTGTAGGAGTTGCAATATATTGCAGCAACATAAGCATGCAAGGAAACGATTTGGAAGAGAAGGTTCCTTGAGGAATTAGGATTGAAGCAAAAAAGAAATGTACTAAAATGTGATATTCAAAGTGCAATCCTGTGCAATCCACCTTGCCAAAAACCCTATTTTTAATTTTAAGAAAAACACATTGTTGTTAGATATCATTGGATCCTCCAAGTGTAAGATGATGGACTGCTATAGTTGGAAAAAATACACATAAAAGATAATTCAGCTGATTGTTAACAAAGATTTTGCATAAGGATAAGAAAGAGATTTGTAGAACCTTGGTCGACATGATACAAATGTGATGAAAGGAAATTTGGGAAAGGATCGGTAGTAAGAGATAGAAACAACATCAATCCAGTATACATTTAAGCTTCTATTTGGTATCAAGTGGGATATTGTTGAGTGTGAGATGAGAGAAATTAAATTAAATGTATTTGCAACTATGATTTAGGTTTGAGGCAATATACAACTATGATTAAGGTTTGTAGTGTGATTGAGATCTACATTTATGATTTAGGATTCAATATGATCATTATGTTAGGTTTACAGTTTAATAACAATAATTTATGTTTGTAGCATAATTATGGGAATATGGTTTTGGAAAATCACGAGGCTTTAGATCCTATGAAAGTCTATATAAATGTAGAGATTCTACCCCATGGGATACACAATATTGATATTTGTTATGAAGTTGGATGTAAAAATTTTGTTGATAAAAATAAGGAAGCTATTGATCATTTCCACATGGTTTTCCCCACTACACTGCTGGGTTTTCCATGGAAATCATTGTGTTCTTTTGTTTTTGTTATCTAATTTGTGATTTTTGTTTTGTTATTGATATATGCATACGTTATTATGAGATATCATAGTTATTATAATCATTTATTGATTTTTGTTTAAAACTAACTTGTTTCACTCCAAAAATGAGTAAAAAATGGATATGAGACGAAAAATACAATGGGTCTCATTTTTTTATTTTTTTATCAAAATTTGATAGTGCAATCAATGAATTTTGATTTTATCCCTTTTCATCTCGATGATATTTTCAATCTCCCTTCCTTGTTTTACTCTTTCTAGCTTCACAATATTTATTTTGGACTAGGATTTCGTTACATCACTACAACTCTGGTTACAGATACGAATCATTACATAAATAATCTATAAAAATCATAATAGACACAAAGGATTCCCTCGATAAAGAGTCCCACTTGACTTATTTATATTCTCACACTAGAAAATAATAAATATTTCATATACAAAAATACAAAATACTATCTAGAAAACATGTGATTTCAAACCTTGAGAATCTTTAACAATATCTAGTCTAGTGTTCATGAAATGAACAATATGCTCTATATTATAATTGCTCTACCTTTCCTTTTAAATCCAACCATATTTTCAAATGGGAAAAGGATTTTCCTCTCATTCAATATTATCTTTTCTCCTACTTCCAACCATAACTTCAAATTCTCATGACTCATCCTCTTATTCAATATTATTTTTTCTTAAGTGCCCAAGTATACCTTCGAATTCTTAAGATTAATTCTTGTATCCAGTATTGTTGTTTTTTATTTCTCGAAAACTCCGATTAATCTATTTTCATTTCTCACTTCTGACAACATAGTTCAAGGAATAATTATCATGCTTTGCACATTTTAATAATTGCTTAGATCATTGGCCATTCAAATTATGGATAAAAAATCATGCTTTGATTTCTATATTATCTTATGTCATGTGCAATTGAATTTGTGGTGTTGTGTAATAAGTTTTTTTTTATAATTTGACAACAAGAAATAACCTATCCTTTCTTCATGTGTTATTGATTTCAGGGAGCTAAGACCCATTTTTCAATCAGAATTGCAAATAAGAATACATGAGGAAGAGAACCGTGCTCTGCCCAGTAGAGAATTCTCAACAACATTGATATCACTCACATTCACATACGTTTTCTCTTGTGGAGATTTTATATCACATGAATTTTTCCTATGTAGCACGAGAACTTCTCTAGGCCTTTAGGAAACTTGTTCCTGAAGCTCCAACAATTCAGGAAAATTGACAACTTGTAGGGAATCATCCAAATCTAGCAGGAATTGTTCCAAATTTTACCCTCTAAAATATGGAACTTGGGGACATTTTCTTCACACATTCATAGAAAGCTTCTATATATGCATTTATAACAGACAGCAATCAAAAGTGAAATTACCAAGGAAGAGAAGAATGAGACGTGGGGATACACTTGAGGCATTTTGCAACCCAAAAGTGAATGTATGGAACACTAAAGGAAAAAAAATCAAAGCTACAATGTCATAAAACTTTTTTATGAGTTATTTTTTACTTAAATATATACTTGACTCGCCCATCATTGTCTATGATAGCATTTCATCTTTATTGTTTTATGGTTTATTAATGCATTCCTTTGAAAATGTGGGATCCTATCTTTGGATGGTTGTTACCAATATTCATATTTCCTCAAAACCATATATATACATGGTTGACTCATATTTTTTCTCTAGAAAACTAAATTGTAGTAAAAGTAAGTCTAGTGCTACCTTGTGGATTTGGTGCAATGATCTTTGTGTACAGCCCATGCTAGAGTATCCAGTCTTCCTTATGTTGAATTACACTTATTGCTAATCAATAATAAATGTAAATCTATTTTGACAATTTATATATTAAATAAAAGTAAACTTATATATTTTACTATTTACTTTATGAATTAAAACATTTTTATCTAATTGAAAATAATTTTAAATCTTACTTTAAAAATAAATTCATATATTACATTTAAATAAAAATCATATTTATATTTATTTTATAATAATTTAAATGTGATTATTTATACACCTTTGCAAATATTCTAACATAGTGTCTTGTAAACATATAATATTTTAATCTAGTACATGAAACTGAAATCTTGTATCCACAAATATACGGACTATAACTTCTAAAAAACTCTTAGAATTTTCCCTTCAAATAAATTTTCAAATTACAATTTAAATAAATTTTTAAATGACAAGGAAAACTCAAACTAAATCATAAATCTAGTTTCTTCACAATTTCTTCTTCCTTGTCAATGGATGGAACTATTTTTTTCCAAAACCAATGTTGTCTCCATTAAAGAATCATTCCTTCAATGGGTACACCCTTAGTTTCTAGCAAGAAGAGGTATACAAAGGTAGTCATGATAGAGATCCAACCTACAAAGAATAGAAAAATCTAGTGTTTAAAAGTACACAAAATAGATGGGAAGGATTTTTTAATTCAAATGTGGAAAGAACATTCACAAATATAGTTATGGCTTGTCTAGTAGAGCAGGTTTCTAGTGGAAAGTTTTCATTTAGAACAGTCCATCCCATAGGACCCCATGACTGCTCAAATGCAACTACAACTAAATAGATGGTTGTTACTAGCAATGGTTTAAAGCCTTTGGATAGTTCTTTGTCTCCAAACTTTAGACCCAATATTATGCCAACAATAACCTGTGAAAATATAAGATAATATTTTTATTGATTAATCCAATTGTGTTGATCTAAAGTAGATAATAGCAATGAGAATAAGGGCCCTTTTTTATTGTAAACAATTGTGGTGTGAAGAACAGGTTTGGATTTTATAATTTTGAAAATGTTGATGGAACATGACACAAAATCAGTCAAGCACAAACAACTACCATAGTTGCATTCAAACCAAGAAAAAAGAAACCATCATCAAATCAAATCTGAGGTCTAAAATGACCCTCCTAAGGAAAATAATAAAAGAATAATTAAAAAAATAAAATTAATTATGAAATTTTTAGGGAAATAGAAAAAATATATTTTTGTGTTCATATTTGCAACATATCTCCCCATTGTTTTACTCAAATTTAGAGCGGGAGCACTCATTGGATGCATAATTAAATTCCACATAAGGTATTTCATCTTGTTTGGGTAGCGGGGTCCATCAAAAGTATGCAGTGTGGGTACTTGTTGGATGTGGAATTTAATTACACATCCAATGAGTGCTCTTGCTTGAAATTTGAGTAAAAAGATCAGGAGATATGTTGAAAATACGAATTTAAAAAAGTAGTTTTTTAAATATCAAATATGCCATGTCAACTATTATGGCTGACTCTTTTCTTCAAATTATATTGGTTCTTGAATTCAATGGATCGTTTTCTTACGAGGTGGATTGTTTTCTTATAAGGGTCATTTGAGACCCCAAATTTTCTCTAATGATTACTTGATACCTTGTTTCACTAATGGAAAGTAAGGGACTTATGCAATTTTGGAATTTCAAACCTTATTTTGCCTAATTATTTATGAGAATCTATATCCTAGATATAAAGGACATGAAACATCCAAAAAATACAAACAATCTAGTTTTTCGTTACTAGTGGGGACTTTTCTTTCTATGGTGAAAACATGGGTTCCTAATAAGCATGTTTGAACACAACATTTTACCAGCTGAGAGGCCATGTCTATATTGTGGATGTATAATAAGATGCTCAAAAATAAGATGTAACAAAATATATAAAATGTTAAGAAAGGGTGCGCATTGTTTCAGGTTTTCTCCTACTCAACATGCCACATCATATGAATTCCACCACCAAGACTCAAGGGTTATGTTCCCCCACCTATCAACAATGGAAATTGATACCAGAATGGAAAGTAAAAGAATGAATCCGATGAAAACATATGAATATAGGGAAGCGTTTGCACGGAATCCCAAACTCCCAAAATGAACAATGGCATAGAACAATATCAAATAAATACTAGTCAAGATATGAAACATGGGCATGCAAATAGAAATCACTAGATGTGACCTATTCCTCCTCTAAAAAATATTCTTGAATGGATGTTCGATGGAGTTATCCAAATCACTAGAGTATTCCATATCTTCATACTCTACATCTACATGCTACAGTTCCCCTAGTCTTCTCCAAAATATCACGACCTTTTTCCAAATGGCCATGTTCTATCAGACTCTTGGGGGTCTCAAGAAGGAAAATTCTCCAATTGTCATAAAAAGTGCAGTGGCTGCAAGAAACCCCGGAGAGATGACATCTCTATGGTGTTATGTTTTGAGTTCCATAATTAACCATATTTGTTGTGAAGTTCACGAGTGTTGTAGACAACTAGAACATCATATTAAGTCCTCCATGGATTTTTGGAGGATATATCTCTGAGAGGTCCTAAAGAACAACCTTAACACAAATTCAAACAAAAAACTGTGTCAACCCATTTATACCAATTCAAACAAAAAACTCTATAAAACAAAGTATAAGTATCCAAACTAACAGAAAACTATACAATCCCAAATCATTTATATCAAAAATTAAAAGGCTTACCCATGTTTTTCAAAATCAAACTAAAAACTCTGTAACCCACGACCATTATAAGTGGAACTAACAATTCTATATTCCCAAGTCATTCAAATTCAAATAAATAACCATTAGTTACCCATAGATTTTTTGATAACAAAACACTTTCAAAATCCCTAAGACCCTATTGCAGCTGCAACTATTATCCCAAAAAACAATTTTATTTTTAGGGCCCCCCTTATCTTTTAGTTTTTAGAAGGCTTAGAAAGTTTAACTGTTTCACCAATTTTTTCCCGATGACTTTAAAGTTTGACAAAAATTGAATTTTTTTTTGCTTGTATCAGATGCACTCCTGACAGTCCTTCCGATGTATCGGGTGCACAGTGGTCTAGCCAGCTGATGTCCCTATCAGGAGAATTCCAAGATCTCTTTTTGACGTATCAGATGTCCTCTTGTCTAGTGCATCAGGAGACTTTTTCCGAAGGTTTCGAAAGCCTAGTCTTGATCCGTTCTCATGCACCGGATCACTAATCTTCTATCAGTTTCTGATATCCATAGAAACCTTGTCCTTGTCTCTTCTAATGTGTCAATTATTTTCTTTCAGAGTGGTCCAAGAGCTTAGTGGTTCACCTGGTTGATGGTGTGGATGCAGAGTCCGAAGTGGATCTGATGTCGTCCCATAGCCATCTCCACTGCTAGTGGGATCTTAGTTGATTGGCCTGCCGATGCCTATTTAAGTACTTCGACATTTTTCACCCAATCTCCCAGGCTCGTTCTCTGTAAGATGTCCAATGCTTCACATCTTCTAGCTATTTCTTTTCCGATACTCATTTACACCTTCGTTCTCCCATCCGAAATTACTTTACCCACACTGAAGATTATAAAATCCTATCGAGGTGGTTTTACGGTCATCATTCACCTTGTCGTTCTCCATTCAAAGCTGCAAAGATTTCTTTGTCTGAGTGGTTTGTTTCCTGATGAAGGTCACACTCATCTAGGTCATCCTCTAGAGTTTCTAGGTAGGATTCTTGTCCAATCCTGTACTTAGAATTTTTTTATTGCGGCCTGCTATAACCAATCTACAAAGTGCTAGTGTACTTCTCTAGAATTTTAATATGTCTAGCCCTAAAAATGACATACACAAGGATAAATACAACTAAACTAAAAATGTAATTACAAAGCATCACAATAATATTGAAGAAAGAAATCATAAACCACAATATTCCAAAACACAAGACATAACTCAAAACATAGGGTGAAAGGAGAGAAAAATAAGAATAAAAATTTGATAAATAATTTAAACAGTCTAACCTAAGTCTTGAATAATAAATATAACTATTATCTCACTACCACAGTCAAAATATAATAAAAAAGCTAAAGAAACAGGCTTAAAACAGATTAAAAACACTAAAGGTTGAATGAAGGGTTGGATAATAGACTGGAAGGTAGGTCTGAATGACAGGTGGAACGATTTTTTTGAATGACAGTCTGTATATAGAAAATGCTAGAATTTTAAGAAATAGTTAATCTAAATCATTTCGAGATCAGTTGATTCATGCATACGATATTCAAATGCAAAGGAACAAGAATTAAACCCCTTCAGTTGGGGAGACCAGTATATGGCAGAAACTCCAACTGCAATAAGGCCTTAATGGGGTGACCTTTGTTGTCCAACCCATTCTAGACTACTCGCATTCATCTGGCCTGGGACATTCAAGGTAAAATTCATATTGCTCAAGGGATCTGAGATGCTCTGGACATTATTCACCATGAGCAGTAGCAAAGTTATGTTGGTTTTAGACTTCTGGAACAGATTGCGAAGGACATGCTGGAAATATCGGGGAACATGTCCACCACCCCAGTGAACACTCTAGCCAATTTTATTGCAAATGCTGGGGTCAGCAACACTCCTGCTTAGCATGTGGATCACCACGCGATCCCTAACTAGGAGGAAAGAAGTTAAGAGGGGGATTCCTGTCCTTGGTCCTGTGTCTTTTTGTTGTTCATCTCTCTGTCGAACTCTGTTTTAAGGTGTTTTTCTGTTAGTATCCAAGCCTATAGGATCTCGCATTGTAATATCTCGGTACAAAGATTATACCTTTACTTCTTGGTTTAGTTAAGATCGGAGAGGCAGGCCTTATTGTCTGTGTCTTGGTCTAGACTCGTGTCATTAACCAGGTCATTTTGTAATCCTATCTTTTTGTACTATCTTTCTGTATTATAATAGAATTTTCTTACTTACTCATAAAAAAAACCTACTAACTAATTTCAACAGTAAAGTGACTTAAACTAATTTATAATTATAAAGACATCATTACACATTGCACTACTAAACAAACTGAAATATAACCAAATGAATTTATAACAAAACAAAAGTAAATAAAACTGAACCTACTGTAAAAGGGTAACTTACGCTAATCTATAGTTATAAAAAGAAACTGCTTCATATCATAAAATAAAACAAATTGAAATGTGATTGAAATAAATCTAAAACTTAGATAAACAATGACCAAATACAACCTAACTACAACAAAACTTATAAACCGACTGTAATATACCTCTAATACCTCAATGCCCTTGTGTGTGAAAAGGGGGTAAATTTTTGTTTCTTAATTAGATGGAGTATGAGGGGTGCACTTCCAATTGTTTTAATGACATACATTAACCATTTCAAAAACCAATAGTACACCAATCATGTTGACACAATGTCTCAAAGCTATACCATTGTTTAAACAGTGCTTTAACAACTTAGTGTTTGGAATAAACATTTTGATTTCTTTCCATGCAGTATTAACTCAATTGATGACAGCACCTTAAAACACACAATGCCATATAGGGAATTGAAAAAAAACATGGAACACAAAACAAGAAAGACAACAATGTACGTGGTTCACCACATCCTTGGGGTTACATCCACCAAAAGGAGTCACATGCCTACGACATTCATTTCATTAAAAAGGGTTACAATTATATAGCACTTAGTTTGTAATTCTCTTTTTCTTTGTCAAGGAAATAGGAGAGAGACCCCATGCTTTCTGTCAATACATAGACACAAGCTAAAACAAAAGCTTACACTCCTATATAATAACTGAATAGATAATAATCTGCATTGTTCTGATGTGCTTCCATCATGTACATTTTCAGCCAAGCCCAAAGAAAATAACGTCTTCATAACTATATATCTATATCTATATATATATAGAGTTTATAAATAATAGAGGTAGAAATCAACTTCGTAGGCCAACCATTGCTACACTAAGATTTATAAATTTCTACAACTAAGTAACAATCAAACCCATTCTCATGAGTCCGCATGACAAGTTTGATCCTTTCCATGTTCTTGAGAGTAATACCTATTCAATGTAAAGCTAAGATCCTAATCATCCTAGATGCCAAGTTTTCTTTTCTTTATCTTTATAGACTCTCTTACAGAGAGTAATTTTTAACTATAACAAAAGGAAGAGCTTACATTTATCAATAGGTAAAAGAAAAACACCTACCCTGTGTAAAACATAATCAATATAACTTCAAGCATACAAACAAGGTGAATGAAAAACCAAGTATGTACTGCGATATCAAGTATGGACCCTCCATTAAGTATGTTGGGTTCATACTCAATTGATATAACTTCAAGCATACCAACTAGATGAATGAAAAACAAAGTATATACAGCGATATCAATTGACTGAATAAGTAAGTTCTAGCATCTTCCCAGTAACAAGTGGCTTTGGATTCTCCCGTGAGAGGTTGACATGAATTATTTGGTCATTATTCATTTTTGCAATAATATTCTTGTGTGTGCATAGAAAATGGTTCTGATCATCACTCTTGTCTGGATGAAATTCACCAAAAAACCCCTAAAGAGGTAGATCATCCATGAAGAATTCAAACCATTAAGCATTTTCAATAGCTTCCTTCATTTGTTTCACTTTGGTAGCATCAAGCTCAATTGTGCATATTGAATTTTTTTCAAGAGTTTTTCCAAAATTTATTTTCAGTTTGGCTATCTATGAGCTCATTTCCACCCAGAACTTCACCAAGCCCACCCCACTTATGTGTATTATTTTTACTTGAATGGCAGAACGAAAGACCATAGTAGTTATACGTTTCTTGAGGATTATTGTAAGGACCAACTTTGTTCACCCATAAGGTGACAGGGTCATTTTCTCAATATTTATGATCGTATTCTGATGCAAACACTACCCCCAATGCCACAACCATATAACCAGACACATTCCTTATTCCCCATATTGTTAACAATATAATCAGATCTGACCGAGACTGGTTACAGAAGGTTGGATCTCATCTTTCCTTTGACGCAGAGACTCTTGTTGTGAGCTCCTAGGCCAGATGAAAATTATGAAATAGGAGAATGCTAGGGTTTATGGCCAAATTGTGAAGGTTTAGCGTGATTCCCTTCAAAATTTCAAAACTCAATTTGAAGACTCTAACATCTAGGTTTACACATCTCAGATAAACCAAAAGAAAAACTAGGAAGCTTGTGACTCACAAAAGAAATCTCCATTTAAACCAAGCAATGGATTTCAGGATCTAGACGATCCCTACTACATGCCTATGCAGGATCGGACAACAAACAAAAGGGGTTCATAAATTAAACCATAAATCCCAGCAACGTGTTCACAGATATATTAAGAATTTTAAATGTTTTTTACTATCAGCAAATCATAGAGATCCACAAGGTATCGGATTTGTTTCCCTTCTTTCGATCCCACAAAGTTTTCAACTATAAGGATTAAACCGAGGTCAAGTTCTTATAATACCTTTTTGATAGAGCTTCCACGAGACGGATCAGGCCTTTCCTCATATAAAAAAAAAGTAAAATACACAAGGTCTTTACACCCTATTCGGGCCATACACAGCAAGGATAAACCCTAACCTCGAGCTTCCATTTTATCCAAGTGTACATACCTTGAATGTTGTGGTTGTTTGACGTCGTTAAACCGACCCATCGTTAATGCATAGGGAGAGTTCATAATCTCCATCCCTCCATTTCCTTGTTATAAACTCTGGTATCTCGTTACTGGCAGAGAGAGAGAGAGATTCCAAAAAAATTATTTCCTTTATTCAGACCCATGAAAGACATCTTCCGGTCTTCCCCTTCATCCTCATTACAATCCTATATATATAACTTGCTCATTTACTAAGAAATACCGTGCTTTTCCTTTCATCCTGGCTAATTCCTAACATGGTGTTGCGGTTGTAACTGTCGGATAAGTTTTTAGGCCATTATTCTAGCGACCATTTCTGCTGTAATATTAAAATCATTTAATTCCTTCCTTGACATGACTATTGTCTTCATAAATGATTTAATTCCCCTCCTTCTATGAAGCCGATATTAAAGCACGAAAAAGAGGATCTTAATTAAAAATTCATGCTTTTAGTTGAAAGAATTAATCCTTCCTTTCCCTATTATAAAATAATAATCATTATTCATTCACATCTTTTTCTATAAGAAGATGTGACCCATCATTGTTTTTTGTTTTTCTTATGATATATTAATTGATGTCAAAAGACTTAATCTGTGTTCATTATGTCTAGAATGAATTAATCCATCCTTAGACTTTATAATAATAATAGTGTATATCTTCTTTTATAAAAAGACTTAATGTATCATTTCTTTTCCTTATGATATACTTTGTATCATGATACTCCATGTCTTTTATAAAGACTTAAATCCATCATTTTCCTTATAGATAAACTTCATATACTTGTCCTTTTATAAGGACTTAATCTATTATTTTCTTTGTCCTTATGATATGGTTTATCTCATAATACTCCATGTCTCTTATCTATTATTTTCCTTATAGGTGGACCTCATATACTAATAATAATAATCATACTTGTCTTTTTATAAAGACTTAACCTATCCCTTCCTTTAATAAATGGATAGCTATTATTATAAATATATGAGCACATATATTTATAATTTTTTTCTAACCTTTTCTCCGATCCCTTAGTGGAATCTGTCCACCATCCTAGTTCTTGTCTCACATATGTTTCTAAGCACCCTTGCGTTACTAAATTTTTGCAGAAGACTAGGGTTTTTCACTTACGCTTTCCTCTTTCGGGTTGCGTACTGAAGGAAACATTATGGCTCCCAAACCATTCACTTTTTGACGTAGTGGACTTTAGTTACCTGTCTCTAGTTGTATCGATGTCTTTTAGTCACCTAAGTCTACCTCCTAGGAAATTACTCAATCTAATTTCAAGGTCTTATTGGTGGGGCCTTGGCCTTG
Source organism: Pseudotsuga menziesii (assembly GCA_001517045.1). NCBI lineage: Eukaryota > Viridiplantae > Streptophyta > Pinopsida > Pinales > Pinaceae > Pseudotsuga > Pseudotsuga menziesii. The sequence continues at coordinate 335,908 of LPNX011160953.1, read as the reverse complement.
AGCTCCTCACCAGAAACACAACATTCATAATTACAAGATACTTTAGGGCATGCAAGAGGGATATTACATCCTTTCCACCTTAAAAGTAATATCGTCCTTGGTGTTCTTGTCTTTTAAAAAATTTTCCTTTCTTTCTAGAGTCATCCTTTCTTACTTTGTATTTCATGTTATGATCCCCTAGACCTTTCCTTCGATCTCGCAAGTCGTTATTTGTTTAGGACCTATAGTTTCCTGTAACACAATTTAGGTCTTCCCAAAATTTAGTAAACTACATTTTAAATTATAATTCAGCTTAAAACATAAACAGGATCCTTGCGCAACACCACAATTACAATTTATGGAACACTTTCTAGCCTTTTTATTAGTATCATAATACCCAATTATTTTCACAACACAATCATTTCATCAATAAACATAAATACTATCCTTTGGATAGTTACATCATCCTCAACTTGAGGAAGGATCCCTTCTTCATATTTCACAATAAGCATGTAACATTTTAATTACTTGGAAATTCATTATGTGTTTTTTGTTTGTTATATTCTCCAAACTCTCCCTTGAGTTTTTTTTTTCCATTCTTGTGTGGACTTACAACAATTTCTGAGGCTACTCTCCCTTTTAACCACTAGTTAAAAGTTTCCCCCTCAGTGACATCAAATAGCGTCCTGTCTTCTAGATATCTAATTTTTCCTAGGTCTTTTTGCCACACCATATGCCTAACACCAATGTGCTCACGTGACAATCGCTTGCCTAAGAGCATTGTGCTCCTACAGCATATATTCCCACTACTACATTTCGATCCAAAATCCAAAGGAAAAATCCAACGGCGTGGATTTTGTTTTTTGAACTTACCAAAAATCACAAAGATAATTTTTTTTTTGTAAATGTGGCCATAAGCGTCGCTTAAGCGACGGCTAGTCTCATAAGCGTCGCTTAAGCGATGGCGCCTTTTCTCTCCTTCAAGGGGTTGTCAAGAAATATAAACATTTAATTTCAATTTTCATGGTCATCTTCATCTTCATCAAATAGGGTCATATCATGTTTGTTGGCAAGTATGGTTATTCCCCTTCTCTTTTCCTTTTCACTGGATATATATCTTTTTCTTATTTAGTATGAACTGCAATTCTGCTATGCTGACTTTTACATCATTTTTTATTTTAGCATGGGGATATTCATCAAGTCATGCAAAGTTTAATTTGCTTCATTTCCATCCTTTGTAAACAATAGGCCCAACTTGTCATATGGTAATCTATGACTAATCCAATTGTCCAATTTTACGTTACTAATAGTGTTTTCCATGAAGATACCATGTATATCCACTAGATTTGTTATCATGGTCTCATTATAATACATTTGATACAAGGTCTCTAGTCTAAATTCCTTTATCAATACAATTATGGTGGCATATTTATACAATTCTAGAAAGTGTTGCTTATGATCATTTTGTAAAGTGTCAAATTCCCTTCATTGTTCACTAAGTCAAGATTGATGATGATTATGATGATGACGATATGTTCCCTATCACCTTATTTTTCTAATATGGGGCTTAGTATCATATATCTAGTTCATATTAGGGTCATATGTGTACCCTAATACTAAATGTGTAGTAACTAATTTGGGATTGAGAGCATAACTTAGCTTAAATACAATGTAATATTGATCCCTAAGGATATATCACCTCAGATAGTACTTTTATTGTTATAAACTATCCTCACAACCCTTAACTTGTAGCAAAATATGAGGTAATCTGACCTTAACAAGGTCCATACACATGATTATATTCACAAATCATGAGCATGAATCTTTGTCCTAGAATACATCAGGAAGGTGTCCAATTGAGTTTTTATTTTTATGCCTTAAATAACAGGAAGGATACAAATATTTTAAGCTCCTAGGAATTCAAGAAAGATGTAATATGGAACTATGATCCTCTTAGGGTGACTACAAAAAACATTGAATTTAATTGACCAGCAGGCCTTAATTGACCACCTTCATCACCCTCAAGAACACTTGATACTTTGCTAATAGATGTCGCATCAGGATTCAAATGCCCAATCAAAGTTGAACCATCATGATAAGAGAGGAAAAGTAATTTGTAGGCTGATGTGAAACACAAATATATACCTTTTGACTGCATATCTCTACCATGGAGATGGATAGTCTCTGCCAAAAAATTTTTTTTTATTAATCTAAACTTATTTCTACAAAATAACTCAACAAAAACTCAAAAAAAAAATCAAATTGTTTAACATATTTTTATATTTAAGATAATCACATAAAAACTTTTTATTTAGATATACATAATAATCTATATAATCTACCTTCAAATAATTTAGAAACAGGAAATTGTTCATAACCGCTAGATTTGATGAGATTTACTCCTAAAATTATAAGATGGATAACTACCACTACTAAGTAACACAAATGTGTGGGAAGATGGATGAGATTTGAAAATAGAAAATTAATAGTGGACAAGAACACCGCAACTCTAAAATGTGGACATGACATGAAATGCTAGGAAATGGTAACATGTAATGCTAATGGGGAAGTAGGGAAGGCCATCTTTCCATTGCTTATCTGTTTGGATTCTACTTCATTTTGTGCCCGTTTCATCCTACAAGTGATTTGCACTGCAGGAAAGCAAAGCAATGCAAAAGGCAGCTGGGATATATAAAATATATATATATATATTTTTCTCCATATATATTTTTGTTTCAAGGCAACTCTGTGGATTGCGACTCGGACAGATCTTATTGGCACCACCTCTTTAGCTTTTGGCACTTATCTGACCAGGTGGCTACCTCGAAATATAACCCTTTTCCTTGCATCTTTGGCCCATGGCCTTTTTGGGTATGTTGGTTCCTCTTGTTTTGTGTAAGAAGATATCAGGGTTTTGAGGGTTTTTGTGATTTTGTACTTGGGTTTTGGGTTTTAGGACGTGGGTTCATCTCTTATTGCCCACTGTGAGATGGGATTACACAAATCCTGACTTGATCTGAAAGGAAAGAATTTCTTGTATTGCAGGGATTATTGAAAGAAAAACCTAATGTCAATGGATAGCATTAAGGTTAGGCGTCTCCCTCACACAAAAAAAGGAACATACCTCTCCTAGAAGTTTGTGCAATCTATGTATTTGTGGGTGTATCTATCTATGCATTTAAAAGAATAGACTGTCCCTACTGGTTTCCGCACCTCTTCTTTGTGACATTTTTTTATGCAGAGTTTCTTGGCCATTTTAATCTGTTTTATGCAGAGGAGGTAGTCTTATCCACACTAGGACAGAGGTCAGAATCTCTTCCTCTAGATCAATATCCATAGACCAACGATTGAAATTTCAGATACAACCTATCGGTGCCCAGAAACCATAGACCAGAGTGGGAGATTAAATCATGATATTCCTTGAGTTGAAATTGAAAGCAAAAGAAACCATTATCACAAGAGTAACTTTGAACTATGTTTCATCTGGGTGGCACAATGGCTCTGGATCCTAGACTCGAGAATTTTTGAGGTTTGGCCATGCCCCCATAAATTTTCCAAATAGGAAATGATCCACAAACTGCAAAGCTTTCCTCTTTGTCCCAGTGAATTGTATGCTCAGCTTGGTTATATTCTCCAGCTTCTTGATGAACTAGGGTTGGCTTGCCTTTGATTATCATTCTAACTCTTTTTTGTGGTATCAGTAACTGTTCTCCAATAGGCAGCATTTTCATCCCATTGGTTCTTATTTAAATCCATGTCCATCTTTGGCGATCAAATGCAGGTCCGGAAAATCCATCACTGGCCCACATGAATTTGTTTCCCATTGGCTTCAGCGGGCCTACTAGCAGTATACCTCCTTTCACTGCACAGGATGGTGGCTAGTTTGAACCTGAGTATGGGAAGAGATGAGGGGCTCCGGCTTCATAAAAATTCTTTAGCAACAAAATTTCTACTTGAAGAGACTGTTGTACTGTCATATCTGTGCTTCTGCATCAATTTTTTCTAAGAATTTAAATTTTTTTCAAGTTTGATGATGTTAGGTCAGAGAAATGGACTGTCTTTTTTGGGAAATCCTCCCTTGTATTAATGAATACATTAACATAAATTTTATTTACTAATTCTTAGTCTCTTTATTTCATTTCCATTATTACTAAATTTGTGAATGCTTGAAAACTGTGGAATACGTAATTTTAATAAAGGAATTTTGACAAGTTTCATGTGTTTCAGGAGCTACACAAAGGAATACATACATTTAGTCACAAAGTTAATATTGAAAAGAAGAAAAAAGGAAAAGAATAATTGCCGATCATTGTTGCTGTTGAAGCTGTGGATGTGGCAAAATGTCTACAGCTCAAGATCCATTTTATATAGTCAAGGATGAGATTCAGGATTTTGTAAGTTCTCTATCTGTTTTTCAATTTCAATTTGAGCACGGCACTTGTACACTTTTTTGTACTTGGAAAAAAATCATAAATTCCATTCACAAGAGGAGAAATTACATTCTGTACATGCATACGACATTTTGCAACCATTTAAAAAATGGTCTCCAATTATCAAAGCCTAAATGTTCCATAAAGAAAGTCTTGCTGGAGCGCTTCTAAAGCGTGATCTCCAAATCTCAAAATAAGCCTAATCAACCAGCATTAAAGCTGTAATGAGTTGTCACCACTTTTAAACGAGATACATAGAGTGATCTCCAACATAGCACAGAGTCCCATTTATAGGCATCATGATACAAAATTACATGAAATATCTGAAGTGACTTGTTGCCCATCCCCCATCCCAAAGAGAATGTTATCACCATGAAGAAGAAACCAGTAATCTGTTTGGACATGGAAATATCGAACAGATTCTAGAACTTGTCCATCCCTTGATTTCAGCACTTTCCAAGTTCCATCTTCCAGTGTAAGGTCAGCTTTGGAAAGGGAATCAACTTCCTTATTGTGCTCTATGGATGCATGAAAGAATGTGATGGTTGTAAAAGCATATTGAAAACAATTAACTTACTGTAAACATCACTTATACACTTGCTTAACCTCATTGAAGTTTTTAACTTTTCTCTGTTGGATTTTTTTTCCCACACACTCTCTCTACATTACTTATTTAAAGGAGTTAGATCTGTTTTCTTATGTCTCAGGCCCTCAAATGGACCTATTTCAGTCCTTGATGTTCATTTGGTTTTGGTGGTCTCAGACTCTAATTCATTTCACATGGAGTCATTTTATAACTCAAATTTCACAGAGCATGTAAGATCAATATGTCGAATTTGGACCCGTGTCACCTTGATCTAGGCAGTGATTATATGATATATCATATTGGTTAAATTTAAATTCTCCAAATCCCTGTCTTTTCCCAACAATCATCACTACATTAAAGTGTTCAGTGCTTAGCCATGCACAAGCAAGAGGGTCATGGTTTTTGCTTTCTCCTGAACTCTTGTAGGGATTCTAAAAGCACAAAATTAATTTTCTTTTTTATTTATTTTTGGTTAGATTAAATTTCCTACCTAAAAGAGCCCTAAATCACAAATTTCAAATAAAAACAGTGTTTTAATGCTTGATATCTGTTCACCTGTGGTGCTAAGATTTATAATGTGAAGTTCCTTATGTGTCTCAAAATTGTGATTACTTGTTGGAAAATAACCCTAATGAGTACAAGCTAGATCAAAATTTTGATTCACAAATATGCATCTAGATTTATATTGTCGATTTTCATATTCTGTACCTTGATGGTATACAAAATTCGAGTTATAACTAGACATTGTTTTGCCAATGTTTAGAGTCTATTCTTTTAATTTTATGTATAAACCTATGTTTGGCTTCTAGAAAACAAATGTGAATCCACACCCATAACTCTAATTTTAATGTTAACCTTAGTCCCAATAAACTATCAGGGATTCAGGCATTTTTTACATTACTAGGGTTGTAACAATGTTCTTTTAGTATAAGCTTTGCCTATACTTTATGATTCCTTACAAATGAGAAAACCTCACATTATGGACTTGACACCCAATGGAGATGCTCACTAATAAATAGAAGTAGCAAAAACATGTGTGATCTATGGATATTTGTCCATGGGAGAGCAAAATGATGGTTAGGGCACACAATGGATGTCCATACTTTGGAACCTCTATGGAGAATGTTGTCAGAGATAAGTTTTTATAGTTCTGGAGACATGAAGAGGTAGGGACGATATCTAAAGGAATTTACTCAATTTGCACAACAAAAACATATCCCACAGCATGTGTGAAGCATTGACTGGCACGTGGCTTCAACCTTCTTGTGCATGAAGAGAATGTATGCCTGATGAAATATGAAACCATTGCTAGGGCATAGAATAGACATCCAGGGTGGAAGGTACCCTGGAAAGGAACAGAGATGATAAAAGCTGACATTGCGCACCCATGTAGACAACAAAGTTGCAGCCCAGTCATTTTGTAGATACATTGGTAGTATGTTTTGGCTTTCTAAGTAGTTGAGAACATGAGATGATAATTTATAAGTAGTTGAGAACATTACAGGAAAGAAGAGATACCGGAAATTACACTTGCAAGCATGATAAGACTTATTGCTTGAAGTTCATTGAAGCAGTGACAAATAATATTTCCAGGGCATTTCTCTCACCATTGGAAGTTGATCATGCTTACATTTTCTAGATGAAATTGATTTATGAAGTTATCATTTTCTGTATTGGAAAACCCCCTGAGTTCCTAGTTTGCGGTTGTAAAATTGCCTTCCAGACTCCTTTCCCTAGCGAATAGTTTCCACAAATTTGTTCTTTCTGAAAAATAAATTTTGATACTACAATTTTCAATTACCGTATTTAATTTCTTAATGAATCCTGTCGTATAATTTGTCCCTATAACGAGAAATTTCTTGAAATTTTGAGACTAATCCAAACTTGAAAATCATTTGTTCTGATTCTTAAAACAAAATCATCAACAAAGTTTGGCTGGTAGCCTAGTACTGCCATTTGTTCTACATTATGGCAGCTAGACCAGTAATGATCATTTGGAAGAAAAGGAACAGAATGCTTGAAGGCATTTTTATGTTGACTTACATTTGTACATATATAATATAAGGATATAGGGAATGCAATATACTTGTTTTGGTGTCTATGCCCCACTAATGAGTTCTAATAGGACCTGGTTCTAGCCTGAAGTGTTAGATATGTCTTGAACAAGGAGAACTTCCCTCTCCATAATATAATATGTGCAAGAGATTTTAAAAGTATAGAAATGAGAGAGATATAGCAAAAGATAGAAGAGGGAGGGAAGCAGCGAGATAGGAAGGCTCCAACTTTTCAAGGGAGTGTTAGCACTGGAGTAACCTAGATGGTAGGGAGACCAAAGTCTATACTTAGAACAGTTGCAGGCAAGGAGGGATTTTGCAACAGTTCAACTAGAAAGATGCCCATTTATAGAACATTATTTTTGTCCTTAGAGAGAGGCCTGTAAGCTGAAATGCCAACCCATTGAGAAGATGGACTTCCAAGCAATCACAGAAGTTGTGCACACAGCTCCATAGGACCAAGAGACATAGTAAGTGGAGAGTTCGACTTCAAACTAGAGAGGCAGACAAAGAAACCACTGCCATCACGCAACTCCTTCCATTGATGTAGTCCAGCAGGCCTTAATTGACCATCTTGATCACCCTCAAGAACACTTGATACTTTGCTAATAGATGTTGCATCAGGATTCAAATGCCCAATCAAAGTTGAACAATCACGATAAGAGAGGAAAAGTAATCTATATGTTGATGTGAAACACAAAGATATACCTTTTGACTGCACATCTCTACTGTGGAGATGGATAGTCTTTGCCAAAACTTGAGCTCCAATATAACCCTCTACTTCTATTTGTTTCCTATACAACATGCCATATTGTGATAGTACAAAAAGAACTAGCCGACCACGTAAGATGGGTACTAATACTACATCAATAATTGAATCTTCCAATAACGTAAAATAATGCATAGGGCTAATTTTATCTTGGGACAGGTCATAAATCTTCACAAACTTGTTGGTCACCACCATGAGTTGAACCTGAGAACCAGGAAGCTAGGTTGTCATTTGTCGAATGTAAGCACCTTGCAAAGAAAGCTCAATTGCAAGACGGTCTGTTATTTCATCTCGAGAATTGATAGTGAGAACTTGACATTCCTCATACCCAGCTACAGCCAAATAGTTCTCATTTGCAGAGTTGAAAACAAGATGAACTAGTTCAAATCGAACTGAATTCCTAGAAAGAGGCTTCACATTAGACTTGTCTGTTGTCAAAGGTGCAACAGCTGGTTGTCCAATAAGTTGCCTCGCATCTAAGATTGTTACAGAATTTTGCTAAAACTTATGAAGTATTCAATTTCAAGCAACGTGTCTCTACCCAATTCAGGACTCCATGGAAAAGCACCAGCTTCCTTAACATCAATATCTAATAGAGTGATCCATCCAAGTACAAAACAATATCTTTCAAGTATAAGCTCATGCACTTGGGATGCTTCCCTATTCTGCCACACTTCCAAAATGTGACAAACAACAGAATAGAGATCAGGCCAATTTAAACCCAGATCTTAAAGAACTTTGTGTTCTACAATACCCCAGTTATGAACCCCACTAACGTCAATCAGTTGCTGAAAGATATCAGCCATTCTTTGATACGAGTACATGTTAAGAAATGGCCATTAAAGACGTGAGATTAGGGAGCAGGGGATTTGCTTTATTGGAAATGCTAGCTTGGTTCATTGTTCCTGAAATGATGACCTTCACATTCATTATTTATATATGCTGTAAATTAGGTTTATTATAAACACCCCCTCGTTTAAATGCTTGAAGAGAGAGAGTTCATTACTTACATCGGAATTCCTCGAATTTCTTTGTCAACCAGACTCGTGAGTACTGATGGCTAGCATATTTTCATGCAAGGGGTTGAGAAAAAGTTAAAATGATTGGCCAACTTGTCTTTTGAATCTATAGGCCACGTTGCTAAGCTCAAGTCAACTACTCTGCAGCTGCCAACCTATATCTAGTGGTGGATTTGTAATACTCGACAGTCTTGCATCATATTCTCTGGATGCAATAGAAATGAGCAGAATGAGAATAGACAGGAAATAATCCATGCAATGCTTTATATGTTGCATACAAATAAATTTTATGTTCTGGTTAGGTTTCCATCTTACGAGTATTTGACTCTGGATAGACTGCATATGCTCTGGTTCAATTCATATGCTATGTTTTAGACTACTTCCATCAGTTTCCAATGTCCTAGAGCTATGAGCAATTTTGCAGGCATTGGAAAATGGCTATAAGGACTATAGAAATAACATTAGAAGTGAAACTGTGATTGATCAGGTTGGAAAATTTGCATAGTTAAAAACAATTATGGGTGTAGACATAGTGATTTGCCAAAAAGTGTGGGTGAATATAGTAATTTGGTAATTTACCAAAACATGGGGGGCTTGCCCATGGCCATCTACGACCTTCTAGCTCAATACCATGGTCTCTTTAAAAATTTTAGGGTGTTTTGTTCAAAACTTATGTTACATAGGCAAACCCTGTGACATAGAGGGTACCCAAGCTCACCAATATTGTCTATGGTAACCTGGCAACAAGGTAGTCTAGTTTCATCTAAAGAAAGAAATTATTTCAGATTGGATATTTCATCAATTTCTCCTTGGTGTTATAATTGGATATTTCATCAATTTCCCCTTAGCATTACCACAGGAGAGATTGTGAATACCAGCATCACTGCAGTTAAGGGTTTCTTGAGGTCCATGTCTCTTGTAACAATATTTTCGACAAATGGTGAATTTTGGCAATAGAGAGCTCCCTATATATCCACAGGACTCCTGTGAATTGACAGGAATGTTCTCCTGTGAGCAATGTCTAGGTTGTTTAATACCTATACCAGCTGGAGAATCAATGAAACATGTCAATTATCGCACCATCATTCAATTTACATTGTTTGTCATGATTTCCTTCCCTACGGTTCCTGTCATACCCTGTGTTGATAGATAGTCTTACATCAAAATCTGATAACAACAACTAGGTGGTGATTACAAGATAAGCCCTTATCTGCAGCTTAATGTCTAAATCATGATTAGGCTTATTAACTAAATCAGCAGGTGGTCATTCCAGAGAAAGACTTCTTTAACCCAGTCCAAGCAAGAATCTTGTAATAAGTTTACAAGATTCACAATCTAAGAATTTTAAGAATATAATTCTAGTCAAAGAAAACAGTGAACTACCTACTCACAAGCTCTTTAAAAAAACATGAGCTATGAGTTTGCTAGAATATTAAGGATAGAGGTTCCCAAATACCAGTTGACATATATTAACATCAAATATATGCACATCCTCTTTATAATTAGATGATGAGAGACTACTGTCAATGAGGAGGATTTATTAATTTGAAGTCTTGAATTGCCAGGAAGCCAACATATGCCTTAACAACCATATAACTAGCATGTTGAAGGTATTGTTACATGGAAATTATACAATTACGATTCTATTTTTTCATCACCCCTACAGATTGGTATCAGTATTTAGTTCCATGTCCTATTGAGCTTTCTTTCGGCCATTAGTTGGATATTAAAAAATTATACTATCCTATCTTATGACATTTCCAGTCAATGGTGGCCTGTAAAAAAAATTCAATAATTCCTAGGTAGCTACTAACAATATCATGGTTTCAACTCTCCCATAGGTTGCTTTGCAAAAACAAATTCAAAGCAAATTGGACCACTAGCAAAAACAACTATGAAGCAAACTGTCTCACGATGGCCATAGGTATATGCTCCACAGTTGGTGAAAGTTGACTGCAATGCCTAGTTCCTCTTGACAACACAAATAATCTAGCCAGTAGATCACATACCATTGATTAGGGTGGCAACACAGGGATTCCCTATATATGCTATAATGGCTAAAGACTTTGTATTTTCAAATCATATTCCTAACAGATCTCTTTCTTGTCCATGGAAGGCTATCAAAGTTGGATAAATATTATTATAAATTCTTACTGAATGAAATGATAGATAATTGAAAATTGAAACACATGCGATATACTTTTCCCTCATTTATTGCAAGGGAAAAGTCCTATGAATTCTATACTAAATCTGGTAGATGCCAACTGTGCATATCCTATGAGATGTTGCTAAAGGGTTTGCACTTACATTCCAGTATAAAGAGATGGGTGAACCCTATCCCTTATCATGTTGAGGTATTGGATGTTCAATCATACGCTCCAAAATGAGAACTGCAGGGAGTTTGAAAATGCAACATGTGTAATGGTTTCTCTCTTCATCACATTTTTGAAGGCTCATTCCAGGCAGTTCTGAAGGGAAATCTACAACCTTATATTGTTTGTGCCTAAATTTCTCATCTCTAGATGTATATGACAGAATTATTGTTAACAAGTTGGTGCTCATTAGGAGGATATTTTAGAATAATATGGTGCAGTACTATGAAATTTCTTGATCACATATTCCATAAATTAGGAGCTTGAACATGGAAAAAAATAAAGCCTTTCGGTGAGGGCCATATACTAAGCATAATGGTGGGGAAGTTCATGACGGATGCATTTCAATATTCCTGTTTAGTGGTTCATTTGATACTTATGCACATAGTGCAAATTCGACACACCAATGAATGCATTGTTACCATGATACAAAATTTTATTTTTGGCAAATTTAATGATAGTATTACAGATCTAAACAACCTTTTCCAGCTCTTTCAAAATATGGTTTTTTCTTGGATGTTTGATATGTTCTACAAAGTTGATAATATACATAAAGGAGGCCATTAGGATCTAGAAGTTCAAAAAAGGAGAGATCATAATTTTATCATGATGGTATGTTCTTTATTTTTGAATGATTGTGAAACTCATAAATAGCATGACACAATTCTACCATACCATGAAGCCACATAAGATGTAGTTCAATAATTTTAGAGCCACATCTAAGATGGTCATCGAGATTTATAATCCTACACCCTAAAGAATGGTATATTACACTCTGCTGACTTAGAAAAGTATGAGATTATTATGGAAAACTTGTGCCAGATCAACAACTATAATTTACAGCTTTAAACTTCCTATGTATGAGTTATAGCTCCATTATTGGTTAGCAATGTAATTATTACTCAGGATTATTCTTTGGTAAGGGGAATTGACCTAGATTTTATTTTGTATGCTCAAAAACATATCCATTTTCATTCTTCCAAGGAAGTTTGGGTTCACCTAAAGCATGGTTGTCAAAGGTTATAACTATTTTTAGAATTACAAGATACAAGTACACTTCATACCTATATCATAATGTGGAAACATTAATATGCTGTATTTTTCTTAGAGTATTTTTTCGATATTCCTATAAGATTGCAAGAAGGTGAAGTGTTGTAACAAGGAACACATTGTAGATTACTTGTTTGACAGAACTTATATGAAACAGCATGGTGAATTTCCAGGCCTGTAAGCCTGAACGCTTTGGCTGAAAAGCAAAGATTGGATACATGCAACATGAAAAGAGAGAAGCAATTCGAAGTGTAATGATGGAGGGGATACTCTTGGTACTGGAATAAATGCTATGCTCTGAAACTGTCCAGATGGTTGAGAAAATGAGTATCGTTCTGGCGTCTTTGTATACCCAATTTGCAGGTATTTAAAAAAAAATAAAAAATTCATTGTCGTCGCTTAAGCGACGGTTCTCCATGTCGCTTATCCAATGCTTACTCTTTATCTCCATCGCTTAAGCGATGGGTCTTCATGTCACTTATCCGATGTTTAATACTTAGAGCCGTCGCTTAAACAATGGTTCTCCATGTCGCTTAACCGACGCTTATTCTTTATCTCTGTTGCTTAATCGACGGTTCTTCATGTCGCTTAACCGACGCTTATTCTTTATCTCCGTTTCTTAATTGACGGTTCTTCATGTCGCTTAACCGATGCTTGCATATAACCGACGGTAAACTTAGGTGTCGCTTAACCGATGGATTAGAAAGATGTCGGATAACCGACGCAACTCCACCGACGCTTAGAAAAAAATCATAGCGTCATACATGCGACAGGGAAGTGTCGAAAATCCGAAAATACGGCCGTCGGATTTTTGGTCGAAATGTAGTAGTGTCCTAACACCTATGTGCTCACACGACAATCACTTACCTACCACCATGGTGCTCCTGCAGCATTCAATTTTTTTTCCTTGTTCATATTCAGTATAAATTTTAACCTTGACTATTTGTAACGCACCCTCCTTGGTGCTTAGCATGACTTTACCGTCATTGTCCCAATTCGTGAATCGACTACATGGTTAGTCAAAACATTCATTGATAACCCAAAATTTCCATAATCAATTATTAGAATTTCCTAATTTGCAGCGATTTTAATCGTCATTCACAAGTTATATAACCCTGTAAATCATCAAGAAAAATTACTCCTTACTCTACCACTTATAAACGTGGGAGGATTTCACACACTGCAATGCACGTCGATTGCATCAATGGTCATAATCTCGATGAAACCTTCAATGTCAGTATAACATCATCCATGGTTAATCCTTGGTTTATAAAAACTCAAAATTCAACAATTTATAATAAGTAAGACATCACCCATACTTAACCTTATTAATTAAGGCACTAAATTACTAACAGGCAACTTACTAACAGGCAACTCCGACTGATAGTATTCCTAGCATATCCTGCAATATTAGCATATAACATTGTACAACATTCATCAATTATTTTCGATATCAACATCTTCAGACATTCTTACTTGTCTATATTTGGATATTCGCTAGTGAAGGGATATTCCAAATTTCTTCCACATTCGAACATTCCAATATCATTAGTAACTCAAAGTAAAACATAATTTCATATCTCAGCTACTTATGTCCTATCATACAACTTTTCTAGCTCATCCGAATGTGAGCCCTTCTACACAACCAGTAATGTTAGGTACAACACACCATGCTTTTTACCTTAACTGAATTGTAGGCCAAGTCCATAAGCCGTCTGGGGGGCCCTCTTCGCAATAAGGGTGGCAACTTGCTAAATGCTTACTCAAACGCGATCATATACAACATGAGCATAACTTCTATTAAATTGAGAAATAGTATTGCAGAGTTCTTTAACAACAACTGATTACATGCATAAACTAGCTAACTAAGCACTCGTGTGGAGGCTGATATATATATTGAATACAAAGCATTTCTTCCTCCTTCATCGTGCATCAGTTCTCCTTCGCACAGGAGGTGTCATATGGGTCGTCTTTGGCATAGTTGGTGGCGTGGTTTCAAGCAGAGGAGCACGCTGGCGAGGCTTCTAGAATGAGGATTGTGTTACCACCCTGACACGTGCACGGTAGACAGTTTGTAGAGCATTCCATGCTTTAATGTTTGGGAATCTATCACCAACAACACGCAATTGGTTCGGAGGGATGAATGGTGAGATGGATATGCTCTACACATATCTAGGGTAGATGCATTGTATTTTTGTTGGCTTGTTGAAGACTATGGTCTTTGATAACAAATTAAGCATCAAACATATATCAAATATCATATAATTAACTAATAAAATCATGAAATAACAAGAATGAGCTAGAACTTGCATAAACCCAAAATATAGTCTTACCTGAGGTTAAATAATGAGCTGCGTGACACAAAACATGCCAAAAGGTGACAAAACATATGTCAAACATGTAAATTAAAAGCCAAAAATGATGATAAAATAGGGATCAACAGTAGCCTCATAAACCCAACTTCAAGGATGGTTTGGATGGTAGCTTGATAAACCCACCTGTTGGCTTGGCTTTGTCTTGGTTTTCACTTGGCCTTGTGTGTAATACTTGGTTGGACAGTATAAGAAACCCACTTTGAATTATGGCTTTGCTGGATGCATGATAAACCCATATGTGGCTTGACTTGTCCTTATTTTGGAAGTTGGCTTGATTGTGAACAATCTGATAAGCCAAGCTGTTTGTTGGCTCGGCTACATAAGCATGATAAACCAGGGTTTTTTTTAAGGATTCTAATATTATAGTTAAGTATAGTATTCTAGGTTATTAGTTTGGATTGAAGAAAACATGTTTATAGATTGATAGGTGAATATTAAATATGAAACCTAAAATTAACAGCGAAATGTGTAAATTTGGTGAATAGTATAATAAAGAAACATGTTTTATGTAAATATAGGCAATATTAAACACTAAATATGACCAAATAGCAAACTTCATTTTTGAAAAAAAACCAAGAAATAGACAATTGGTGAAATTTTGCCCCTAAAATTACCTTGTATAATCCGAACATTGTTGACTTGTAAACCTACAAATTGATAAACCCAACTTGGTGTTGACTTGGATGGATAGTCTGATAAACCCAAATTGGTGTTGGCTTAACTATGTGTGTGACACGTTTTGGCTATGTGGGAGTCTATTGTTCCCTAGTGCCTTCTGGAAATCATGCCCAGCTCGAGGGTGGAAGTGGTGTTGAGAGATTAACGAACACACTCACCTATGGCTGGCTGGAATGTTGCAGTCACATAGCTAGTTGTTGAATAGGTTGATCATCTAAGATAAGTACTCTCTGTTATGTACTTTCTATAATGTATTTTCTTATGAATTGCTATTTTATGCTGAATGTGTATGGATGACCTAAGTAGAAGTTTGTTTGTGGTTATTTTGTGCATCTGAATCTATATTTTCCTTGTATGTTTAATGCATTTTTGCCTAAGTCTAGGAAGGTTGGAAGCTTGAGTAAAGGGTCGAAATACTTCTGATTGGGTGTCCCCACCCCTTGGAATTTGCCTACGGAAGGTAGAAATACGAAAGGGCGGTTGAACAGGGTAGAGATATTGTAGTTCCCGAGTGAAGTGCAGAAGGGTTAAAACTGAAAGTACGAAAGGTGGAAGGTGGAACTGCAGATACAGGACTGTGTCGCACATTATGTTTCGATTTTCTATTTCAGGAATCGAAAGGGTGGAAAGAGGAAGGGGGAGGGTGAAACGATGACAAGTCGCATTGCCAATCCCTTGATCTTTTGACTCCATATTCTCCAGGTGATAAATGGGGTAGCAGAAGGGAGGAAAGGATAGGTTCAGTGCAGAAAAGGTGTTTTCAGTCACAGAAGGGATCTGTCAAGGATAGAATGACTAGTACAGTGGTTTGTAAGCCCGAGAATGAATGTTGAAGAGTTTGTTAACATTTGTGCCCTATTTTAGAAAGGAGAACAAAGGTTCTTAAAGTAAACTTTTTTAATTATCCGCATTATGGGGTATGGGGACATTACATTGTGGTATCAGAGCTTCAGGTTGTAGCAATGGGCATGGATGGTATAGAAAGAGATAAGAATACCCTTTGATACGAACATTGTAGTACACTATATTGTTATATCAAAGTTACGAGGTGCACCATTGGGCCTTGATGGGCCATAAATAAATACAAATAGCCTCTGATACCAACATTGTAGTACAATACATTGTGGTATGAGAGCTGTGGGATCCAACATTAAGCCTCAATGGGCCAGGTGACAGTAAGTAAATGGTTTTGAGACTGAAATTTCTATGCAACTAACGAATGGTGTTGTTAACACATTTTGCAAAGTCATAGTGCAAATTGAGAAAAGTGGGTTTTTGGCTCAGCCATAAGAACCTACAATAGGTACGGTGCTCATAATCCCTATAAGTGCAGGGAAGATTCTATGGGTGAAAATGTTTGAGTGCGAAATGGTGATACAAAATCCACTGAAAGGTTATTTTCGAAAAAGTTAAACGAGGTTAAGCAGGACTAGTTTGTGTTAAGTTAAACATCGATTATAAACAAGTATGAAGTAAGTAGCTAGAACAAAAGGTTAAATGTGGAAGGTTATTTTCACAAAAGTTAAAAGGAAACCTGCAATCCACAATTGTGGAAGCATAAATGTGGAAGGTTTTTCGAAAAATTTAAAAGGAAACCCATAATCTGCAACCCACAATTGCGGAAGGATAAATAGGGAAGGTTAATTTAAAAAAATAGAAAGGCAACCCACAATCTGCAATCCACAATTGCAGAAGGTTGTTTGCAAAAGGATCATTGCAAAAGGTTAAATGCGTAAGGTTATGTTGAGGCCTAGAAATTCGCAGGCAACAACAGCAAGGGATTCTCCCCAGTCAACGTTCCCAACTAGCCTGTTGACTGTTTGGTGTAGGGAATCCGTCCGGTTTGTGGTCCGACTACCGTAGGTCAAGTAACAAAACAAAGGTTTTACCGGTTGCAGCCCGGTCCATCGGTATTTGTATTTTTTGACTTAAGTATGAGATGCAATTATCTAATTAACCATGCAAGATGATCGAGATGCAGGGAACATTCACAACATGGTGCGCAGGTTCTTACCTTTCGTCTTCGCATTCGCAAGCATCTAAATCACATATGCAGCAATGAAATAAACTATCTATCTATCTATCCCCAGGGAGCCAAATTGTGATTTATCTATGAGTAATGTGTATTATTCATGTATTATAAACAGAAATTACAGATAGCTGATATTCCTACATACAACACATGCACGATTAAAGATATTTCAAACAATCAGATAGCCAATTGATTTATGAACAACATACATTACTCATGGTGGTAATTCCACAAAATAAAGCAGAAATCATTTAAATGAGAACATAGGTTCTAAGAGTTAGAACGATGTCACGGTTAATGGATAAAAGCTGAAAAAACAAAATAGTTCATCTTTCCGCCATCCACTGCATAACATTTGGAAATTTCACCCATCTTTCTCCAATAGGAAAACCATCATTCTTTATTGCAAAGAGAAATAGTTCTTCTTACAATATCGCTTTCTAGTCTAACTGGAAAAAAGTCCCCTTTCTTTCTACGCTTTCTACATTTATACAAAAAAAGGGCGAGACTGTTGGGCTGCCCAAAGGTAACCTTTGGGCTTCCCAACTCTTCGTTTCCCAACATTTTACTTTTCACAAATGTTGTTACAAAATTGTTACAAATTACAAAAAGTGACCAATCCTTCATGAGGAGGGTCCCACTTGGGCCTCTAGAAACTTCTTCCATGCTGAAGCTTCAGAGGCAATGCCTTCAAATGCACAAGGCTCCAAAAATTGAATGTTGATCTCAAACTTTTCAGCCTGGTTCTTTATGGCCTCTATCCTGGCCGCCGTCAACCGAAGCTAGTCCTCTAGAAGCTGCACACTGATAGTTGCATGATCAACTTCGTTCCTCAATATCTGATCATCTAGGGCTTTGATATGCTGTACTTTGGCTTCCTTTTTGTGATATCTCTTCTACAATAGCTCCAAAAACGAGTTATGGTCCGGGAAGGCATCAAGCCTCTGCTCAGCCTCTGTCTAGCACCGGTTGTAGGTAATAAGGAGTCTTCTAAAGAACTCGATGCATGCTCCTTTTGCCTTTTTAACAGCCTTCTTGAAATCTTCTGCTTTCTCAGTTGCTTCTTGAGCAGCTCTTCTTTTCTCTTCTTCTTCTGTGTGCAGCCATCCTGCATCTTTTTGTGCCAATCTCTGAGCTTCTTCATTTCTCCTTTTGGATTCTTCCTCAGTATTTTCCTGTTCATCCCCCTTCCCACCTTTGGTGGTGATCTTCTTCTTGAATCTCCTTCTCAATGCTGTTATGTTCAAGGCACTTATGAAGAGAGACTCTTCCCTATCCCAATGATGGGTGTACTCAAAGTGGACATTGTTTTCTTTGCAGTGTTCTGCCACTTTGCCATGAGAATCGTTTCTGTGGTAGGGAATCTCACCAAAATGAAATCTCTCCATCTCTTCTACAAATTCATCCACCTTCTTCACTCTGGTGAATCTATAGCTTCATAGCTTGAAGGGAAAAGGAGGGTAGGCAGTCTTCTCATGCTCGAATAAGAAACTCTGTATGCCATCCAAGAAGACTTGCCTGACTACCTCCTTGTGGATGATGTAACCAGTGGCGCATTTGGGAAATAGGGAAGGGGCTCTTGAACCTCCAAACATCCTGAAGTATAGGCCATCTTTAGTCAAATAATAATCAGCATACTCCTCCATAACTTGCAAGGCCTCTTCTGACATGCAGTCACACTCCTTCAGGAAAATGAGTGTGTATAAGGGCATGATTAATTGCTCACAGACTTCTCTGTATTGGCTGTGATATTTATGTGCCCAAAGTGGTTTATATGCAGAATACATCAGCATTATCTCCCTGTCCCAGATGCACCTGAGGCCGGGGAAAGGCTGGTTGCACAATATACAGTCTACCAATATGGAACTCATATAGAAGTCCGATCTCTTTTGGGCCACTCCTCCCAAGGCCACAGCCAAGCAGGCGGAAAACTTATTTGATACAATGCTGGCCCGGTTGAAAATCATCCCCTGGGTTGCAACATAAAAAATGATTGGGATCCATTCTAACTTGAAGAACCTACCATGTGCTCTTCTAAAAATCCGGTTCAGCATTAAAGCTATGAACCTATATGGATCCCTTAAGCTTGTTGTATCGTAATCACCTGTCGGTCTGTATCTATAATGTTTTCCCTGCAACAACATCCTTTTAAGAGTCTCTACTAGGTCCATTCTAATGTTGTTTATCCAATCATCAGATAAAGGGCTTCTGGCAGGTGGTAGTCCAGAGCTACATATCCAGGGCTATATGCGGCATAGACCTGTTTTTCAACATTCTCTAGAATCATTGTTGTCACATCTACTCGAGGCAGAATCCAGCTGATTACTTCAGAGCATGGGAACAACTCTGGTCTGGTGGCGATCTTCATCAGTGAATATATTTCTATGTTGGCATATAAGGACTCTTCTTCTAATCCCATGTAAGGAACCTCTCTATGTGTGATCAGTATGTATATTTCCCCCCACTGGTATTCAGGTTCAATGCCAGAAATTCACTTAGTGTCCTCGTATATGTATTCTATCTTAGTGACAACTTCTACTTCTGGCTCTTCCTCGACCATAGGGGCCTTCTTATTTTACCTCTTTGACATTGTGGATTTGAATTCGTCCTGCCATATATAACATTGTAACCTTAAGAAATTCAAGTTGCATATATTTACATGACAATGTGCAGCATTTTACTCTTTCTATGTGTACCATGACAGCAACTAGTTAATGAAGTTAAAATATATGCATGTATAGCCTGAACTGGCCTAACTAACAGAACTATTACAACCCAATGCACGTTGTTCAGTGACCTTGTCCATATCCAGCATGATAGAAAATAGTTAAATGCAGTAAAATGTGCAAGTTACCACTACTTCCCAATACCAACAATTCTAACAATATAATCCAGCAGGAAGGAAATCTACATAAAATTGAAGAAGACTCATGCTATTCGCAGAAGAAGAAAAACATTTACATTAACACGACTAAAAATTCCTCTCTCTGCGGGCGCCACTATCATTTTGCTGCATGGGATAGACAAGGGAAAACTACGCAAGCATTCAATGGAGCTTTTAACAAAACCACTACCCATGTTATTTATGGTTAACAAACCAAAAGCCGTGACACATCCCCTCCACCGGTTAGGGTTTAAAAGCGACTAAGCGCGGAACAGTGCGGTGAAACGCTTGCTATTCAAGGATGCAGGTTTCTATGGTGCGCTTAATCAAAGAAAATCACCTGTACAAAACTTCGGTCATCAACTAGGTGTCGTGGTAAAACCCCTTCCCCGGCCCGGGTTCAAAACTGAGCACGAAATGGGTTGCGCGGGATCGCGTAGGCCAAACGGCTGGGGTAGAAGGATATGGGTATCACCAAAATAGGACAAACAACTCAAGCTCAATAGGGAGAGATGGCTGAAAACCTACTCCTACCCAACATCGTCACACAGGGTGGTTTGGTGCAGACAGCGTAACGGCCGTCTGCACCAAACCCCCATTCACTACACGCAAGGTTGCAACAAATGGCCGTGGGCCAAAATACTACTCCTTGGGTCAAATTCCCACGCTAACAGTCATAATATGACCTCCCCCCTCTACTATATATGCGTGTAGCTAACGGGGTGAAAAAAATCGGCTGGGGAAACAAGCCACCGTAAAAAACGACCAACAGCTCGAACGGAATGGAAAAATGTGACGAGGAGCCTACCTGGAAATACGATGAGTATGGTGGCTTAACGATGGTCAGGCTTCCATAGTTGCCACCTGGATGTAGGTACACCAATAGTGGGGTCCTTCGACAGTCGAAAACAACAATAGAAAAATAACCCCTTGACCTCTTATATATAGTCAACTACAACGGGAGAGCAAAATATCAGACGGCAGAGAGCTTTTGAATCAGAGGTTGAAAGTGTTATTTCTTCTGCAACGGTGGATGATCAAAGCAATAAGCCCCCTGCAGGGTCACACCTATCATATGGTGGACCACTTTTGGATCGGAGGCTGAAAGCAAACGTCCTTCCGCAACGGTGGATAGTCAAAGCGCTAAGGCATCCACAATGGGTAAAGTATGAGTCGGAATCAAAACAAACTACATATCGGAATGGCTAGCACTTCTTTCATCCGCAACGGCAGAATCGTAACGCGTACCACCATC
Source organism: Pseudotsuga menziesii (assembly GCA_001517045.1). NCBI lineage: Eukaryota > Viridiplantae > Streptophyta > Pinopsida > Pinales > Pinaceae > Pseudotsuga > Pseudotsuga menziesii. The sequence goes on along the minus strand of LPNX011160953.1, from coordinate 314,425 downwards.
CACAACATCGAGACTTAAGTCAGAAGCAACAATACTAAAATCTCGGAGAGGTTAGTCCTTTGGAAGCCGCAACGGCCCAGTAACAAAGAGTGCGAACTTCCACAACGACGGGTTTTAAAATGACTCAAACGGTCGGAAGGAGAAAACCTTCCGAAGCCGCAACAGAAGGTAGCCCAAGACTTACGGGCACGACGAGAACAACAAACGGGTCCAAAACTTAAAGCTATAATCGAGAGAGAAAGAGGTTTTCCATCCGCAACGGTGGAAGAAGAAGTCATAATATTTCTGATAAAAAACCAAAAAGCAGCCGATTAAAATCAATCGAAATGGGAGAAAGGTCAAAGTCAAAACCGAATGTCCATCCGCAATGGCGGAGGAAGAAATGACAAGTCCTTCCAATTTAAACCAAAAAATCAGCTGATTAAAACCAACACATCGGGAGAAAAGTTGAAGTCAAAACTCGTTATTTTTCCGCAATGGTGGGACCTTTAACCAAACAAAATTCTGATTCAAACAAGCTGAAAATGCATCCAAAGGCAGCGATAAAGTCTGATCAAACATTAGATTGCTTGAAGCATCAGAGGAGGAATCAAAACAATTGGTAGATCAATCCCAGCACCTAGAAATTTTTTCAGGAAAATCATTGAATTAACTCAAGGAAAAAGAACTAATCCAAACAAAAGGAGGGTCCCAAATTTTTTTGGAATTTGGGAAAATTGTTGCAGCTGCAACAGGTTATTTTCAAAAAATTTAAAAGGAAACCTGCAATCCACAATTATGGAAGGATAAATGTGGAAGTTTTTTAAAAAAAGTTAAAAGAAAACCCATAATCCGCAACCTGCGATTGCGGAAGGATAAATGGGGAAGGTTAATTCAAAAAAATAGAAAGGAAACCCACATTTTGCAATCCACAATTGCAGAAGGTTGTTTGTGATAGGATCATTGGAGAAGGTTGTTTGTGGAATGATCATTGTGGAATGCTATTGCAGAATGATCATTGTGGAAAAATAAATTTCGGAAAGATAATTATGGAAGTCTATTTGCATAATGATCATTGTGGAAGGCTATTTATAGAATGATCATTGTAGAAAGATAAATTTCATAAAGATCATTGTAGAAGGATCATTGCAGAAAGATAATTTCGGAAATACTACTAAACTTAGAAGTTCATGAATTGATAGATAAATGAATTGGAGCCTAATTTTTCAGAGTTTAGTTCAACGACTAAGGAAAAGTTGAACAAACAAGTAAAGTTGAAAATGAACAATGAAACTTAGAAATTTTAATAACGTTATGTTACAATTAATTGGAGAAAAAGATAATTTAATACAAAACATGACCTGTAGGTTAAATAACACCTCATGATATTGTTCCCTTAGAAAACATCTACATTGCACAACCGGTCATGTAGCAGTAAATGAAAAATGTTTTTAGCAGAATGTAGGGACTTTAATGAATTTTCTATAGATATATATGTTATATCAATTTTTTTTATATGGAGTTTTGAGGTGTGTGACAATCGACTGCTTTATTCCTTAAGGCAGGAGATAAATCCATTCTCTAATATAATAGATATTGTTGGTTGCCTTTAGCTAGTCTTGACCTCCTACCATTTCATATGTCCTTATCCAGTTTTGTTTTGCATCATGTGTAGGATATACATCTTCAATTAAGTAGATGGTGCAGTCTGTATTATCCTTCCATGATGACAACACACTATAAGACGGTAAAGTATATATTACAAGGTTCACATAAGTGATCAATCATAAGAGTAGGTATGATATGCACCTCTTTCACAATATCTTTCCCAAATATTTTTTATCTTAGCCTTTTTGCTTGCATGACATAGTCCTACTAAGAAAATTGTTTATAGTTGGGATATTGTATTTAGAGATGTTAACATTCCTAGAAAACAAGAATTCCAACCAAAGGAAGAAGAACCAAAGAATATACATTTTGAGTTGGAGGGTGAAGAATCTAACTCAACAGGAGAATACAAAGAACCTCAATTTCTATCCACCCATCCAAAGGGTTCAAGAAGAACCAAACCACTTAAAGGGGATAGAAGGAACCATGATAGATAAAAGTATAAAGAACACATATTTCTACTAAAGAAATTTGTTTTAAAATAAAGGGTCGTAGAGGAGTTAAATTCATCATCTAGAATAGGTCACTAGACCTCTAATAAAATCTATAAAAGAGATAAGCACTCGATATTATGAACTTGAATGAAACCATGCATATTGTAGACTTCTATTGTGGTTTGTAACACTCACTAAAGACATAAGGTTGAGAGAGTGAAATCGTTGGGGGAATTTCAACCACTACTAGTCCAAACACATATATGTACTATGATCTCTATGGATTTTATATTGGGACTTTCCAAATATGGTAAAAAATAAGTAATGATGGTTGTAGGCTATCATTTTTCCAAGTGTGCTCATTTTTTGTTCCTGGTCACACCCTTTTACACCATCATCAATCGGCCAAGTCCGCATGGATCAAACTTTTAACTTACATGGAATGCTCTCTTTCATTGTCTCAGATTGGGACCCCGCATTCATGAGCAAATTTTGATAGTAGTTGTTTGAACTTCAAGGTACCAAGTTGAATCTAAGCACAAAATATCAGCCCCAAATGGATGATCAAATAGAAGTGATCAACAAGTTCTTGGAAGCAATCAGCTGTACACTTAATGCCATTTGGTTATACCTCAAAAGAGAGTGAAACAAGAGGAGCACAGAAGGGGAGCACATGTTTCTTCACCTTCAATCTTATAAATAAACATTACTGAAAGGTAAAATTTATTAGAAATTAGCATTGGAATTCTATGGATGCTACAATACTATGCTATGCATTGAACAGATGCATTACAAGCTATCTCCTCTGGACAAATCCACTATTCATCTCATACTTCATGTGTCTTGTCCCAAGAAGGTCGTGGTATCAAAGTAAAAAGTTCAAACCAAGTTACTAGAGCTTAATGAAAATGGATCCATTTGGCTCTATAAAGAAGCAATAATACCAAAGTGTGTCAATTACATTAGTACGTGACTTGAGAAATCCGAATCTATAAGGAATATATGAATCTAGATGATGCTACATGGGAAATAATTGTGATTCTAAAGCAATTTCCTGACTTTTAATCTTGAGGAGAAAAATGCTCTTGAAGGGGGAGGTCGTGCTACGGTCCTACCATAAATTCTCTAATTTAGGCTATATAGGAGTTAGTCAATTAATATATGTGGCCATCCTCCATGAATAAAGACCCATTAGATTGTAGTGGATAGTTATTAAATGTAAAAGAGTCACCTTTACTAAATAAGCCTAACTAAGCAATTGGTACTAATTTATGGTAGGACCATAAGTAGTTAGAAATGTGCTAGTGATATTATATATAAAGATGAAAGAGGCTGATGTAATGAAAGACATTTGTTGATCTCATGTACGAGTGGTAATCAATGTAAACTTTTGCATACAAATTTCTAACATTTTAGATTCCCACAAAACATAAGAAACAATCAAAATAACCAAATAAACAAATTTCACATTAAGAAGATTTAACTTGATATGTGATCCTTAATTATGAGGTGATATGGCAAGCCTAGATGGAAATGATTGACCAATGGATTCTGTCGCCAATTATATAAGTATTGAGTGCATGTCCAACTATTTGTAACGTATAAAAAATTAATGAAATTAAACAACAAAATATGACAATACTATAGATAAACATTATGGTGCCTTAAGAATATTCAATATTCATCACTTTGATAGGGAATTATGTGCTAACAATACAAGTATGTGCTTTAAAACAAGGTCATCTTTCTCAAATATATTTATCCTTCTATTTTTTAGTTCATTTAAAAATTATTTTTTATATTTTTTTAAGATTTTACCTTTTAGTGGGTTGGAATGGGGAATTTCATATAGACTATGGAGTAAGTAAATATTTATCGTCAATGTCTTTTGAACTTCTTGTTAGAGATCATAAGCTTAAAAGCTAGTGATTGTGAAGAAAAATGTTGTTTCATGTGAGGTTCTCACTTTTTAAAAGGAAAGGGGGCGTACTTATGGTCATGAATGTTGGGTTTGATCATTAATTGTTGATGCAAGAATGTATTTTATATACGTTTATGAGTGTATTGTGGGATTTTGATACAAGCGTGATATAAATAAGTGTAGTGACGGTGCGTGTTGTATAAATGAGTGGAATATAACTTGATGTGTGTCGAATATGAGTGGTACATATGGGCATGACAAGAATGACATGTAGAGGTGATAAAAGTTGCAAGTGGAAATGCATCTTACAAGTGGAGAAATAAAGCACAAAATAGGCTAATGAAAATGATAATGCATGATTCTAATATTGTTATCATGGCATGGGAATTCAATAGGAGCTAATGTGTGATAGAAAGCATGAAAGTTATCATGCATAAAAGGAATGTGCATCAAAGTGACAAGTGCAATTTAGTCACATGATCGTAAGTATAATGTGTGCACATGGAAATCACTATGAGTGGGAAAGGAAATGAACACATGTGATTGGGAAAGAGTTTCAAAGGAATCCAAGGGAAAGTTTGGGTGTAAGAAGGGTTCAAGAGAACAATAGGTTAGGAACATAAGTTCAAGTGGATAGAGAAGAAGCATGAAATGGATTGATGAACATCAAGCTCAAATCGGTCAACCAACAACTATAATCTAATCCATTTGAAGAAAGAATATAATCTATGGTCACCAAGATTAAGTAATAAAATTTAAAAATAATGCAGGGGACATACTCTTATGAAAGGTATAGAAGTAAGAATAGTCAAATAGAAGAAACTAAGTAAACCACCTAAAACAACTCTATAACATCTAAGTCTAATATGATTGGGTATAATTTAGGACCCTCTCTCTTACATCTTAGTGCAACCTTTGGTACCTTAAAACATTATTCAGCTAGCGCAATTAGGGTTAAGAAATGGCTAAGGCTCTACTTTGACTACCTCTTCTCCCAAGTAAGAAACAAAATCAAATTTATGGTAGGGGAAGTAATATGAGATTAAAAAATAAATTTAATTTCTCAAGCTAATAGAGGTAGAGGTTTTTAACCACCCAATATGTTAAAAACAAATAATATCCACAAAACCCCCCCTATAAACAAGATCTATGTTGCTCCCATGTATTATAGGTATACCTCCTATATAACTACCATAGTCATATTCAATGGTTATATATTTTGCATTTTTAAGGGATAACATCCCAATAATGGCGTTATTCTATGTTATGTCCTTCCTTACAAAACTCATTACAAAAGGCCATGTAGCAAGTTCTAGTTGCATATAAACTCCATTCACCAGTATTGAAGGGGAATACTATAATATCTAGTACAAAGATTGAGGAACTACCATCAATATTTGTTAAACTAGAGAAGTAACAGATGGAAGTTGGTGAGTTGATTGAGACCGATTATTTTACCCTATAATTGGAAAGTTTAGGGATCCATATGGATGCCCAAGTCTATGATGCTTATAATATGGTGGAGAATGAGTAAGAGAATAATTTATGTTAGTAGATTGAGAATGTTGGCAAAGGGTTTTATGGAACATACTATGTTTCCAACAGAGTTTTCTCCAACTACTAACATTGGAACAACTCATTAACATGGCAAACATATACACACACCTATATACTAAGTCCAATTGAAGGATGTCATGAAGTCCATTTTACTTTGTAAAGGGAGGGACCAAATTCATGATACCATGTCATTGAGTAGTTGGTATAAGTTACTAACAAGGATCTCAAGGAATATGTTAGCCACTCAAGATTCTCTACTTTGGACATTTTCTATGATTTTTCTACTTGTGACTCTATTGGCTTCCCATGCTACATTAAGGGGCTCCTAATTCTTATAGATTTTGTCTCTAGTACATTGTCTAGGTTCTACCATTTTGATCAGTCCACCCCTTATTAGGAATTTTAGTGTATCTTTCTTAATTTTGGAGATGGTCTAGGAACTCTCTCATTGCTGAGATGTATCTTTCACGCAATTTCTTTGTTGGATCTATGAATATCGAGGTGCATCGCACTAATATTACTAATAGAAGGTAGAAAATTTACAAAATTTACACTACATTGTCAAATTTGCAATTTTCCATGACACAATTAAAAATGACTCACATAAATGACTAATTCATTTTCTTCTAGCTAGTCATTTTGTATGCCACAACTAAATTAGTCGTTTACGTTAGTCATTTTTAACTCCGTCACTTATTATCTAGTCATATTTGTTAACCGGTGACTAAATTAATTGTTAATTTTAGTCATTTATAGTTGGGTCATTCAAAATTGCTCATATTTAGTAGTAAATCACTTTAAAAACACTTGGTGACTAGATTTTTTAGTCACCTAGTAGCTAATTCCTCATTTTGTACTAGTGTGAGGATCAGCTCATCATCTTTCTCATGTAAATCCAAAGTCGAAAACAAATACCTTCAATTCTGTCTCCAGTCTGCCCAAAATGATATCTTCAATGCAATTTATGCATCAACTCTTCCATATACTATTGTATTGTTGTTCAATAAACTAAGGCATGCCACGGTACTATGTTATATTCACATTACCAATTTTCTAACTGATTTGACTTTAAAAGGTGCACCAAACAAAATCTTTCAACTCTACGTGCTTTTGAGAAGAACTAACAACTGCCCTTAATTAGCACACAGGTTATCCTCATGAATGTTGTTTCACTCATCAAGGAAGTATTCAAAGAATCCTACAATATGCTACCAACAATCAAAATAGTTCCAAATCATGCTAGAAAACCTAGCGAATAAGTTCATAATTTCTGCTTAATTTTTAAAGTGCGTCCTTTAATCTCAAAGAATATAATTAGTATTACAAATGATCTCTTCATAGAACTCGATGGGTAAACCATCAAAATATTATAGAATGAGCACTTAGCCCTAATCACTTATTCATATGCTTTCGAGGAATTGTACCTTAGTGGGTGTCCTTGCAAGTTTCCAACTCCACTGCTGAACCACAACTCCATCAGTGAGTCTTATTCCAATATGAATATTAACTAGTCTAAATATTAACAAAAAATGGACAAGAATGGTCGTATTATTCCATGAAATTCCTAATTAAGTTCTTTGGTTTTCCAAATTCTTTTTTCGATGTGTTAAACCATTCATTTTGAAGAAAACTAACCCTACAACAACATCACAAATCCCAAATTACCCTTAAATCGATAATCATGTGAGGGCCATAACAATCCACTTCACAGCCAATGCAATCCTTTCTGCATGAATACTAGTGAGCCCAAGACACTTCTTTTCTCTACCAATGTTACAAATGTCCAAGGAAACTGGTGGTAGACCTTGCTCCCCAAGTAAAAATTGTTAGAATACATTGTATAATTTAGCTTCTCTGAAAACGAAAACAAAAAAAAGTACTGCTGAGTGAATAGTAATCATAGGAGCAACTATGATAGTGATCATAGGAGTCAAGTTTGGTTATTCCTAAAGTTTGGAAAATATAAATTTTCAGAAATTGATACTGTAACCTTTCTATTTACAATATGTTTCTTACTAAGTTATTTTTCCTATATACCTTAAAATCTTCAAAATTTCATTTAACTAAAATTGTATCAATTGTTAGAGAATTTAAAGTTTGAACAATCCCCTGCCACTGCCCTTGCCATTGGTACATATGACAGGTTTTTGTTGTGGCCCCGAATGTACCAACCACATATTAAACGCAATTTGGAGTACCAATGGCAGGGGCAGTGCTCAACACTATAAATATTAGACATGATTCACACACAATGTCTCTCATATTGAATCATTCAGAAGCCAAGGTGGTGTTTGTGGATTACCAATTCTTGGAAGTTATAATGGTAGCAGTCAGGAACCTTTCTTAGATGACATAAGAATTTCCATTAATTATTGTTATCCATGAACTAGAAAAATCTAGAGAATATTCTTTGAATGAAGATCATAAAGATATTCTTGATTATGAAAATATTTTTATAAGTGAAGATCCAAATTTTGAGACTTGCTGGCCTAAAGATGAATGTGCAGTTATCTCATTAAACTACACATCAGGAACCATGTCGAGTCCTAAAGGTGTTGTGTATAGTCATAGAGGTTCCTATCTCAATACAATTGGAATTATTTTAGCATGGGAAATGAAGTCTAAGCATGTTTACTTGTGGACAACACCCATGTTTCATTGTAACAGTTTGGGATTTCCATGGGGCATAACTGCACAAGAACTAGTATTTGCTGTAGAAGTGTAGATGCAAAAGACATATTTGATGCCATTGTTGAGCACAAAGTCACCCACTTATGTGCAGTGCCAACATTTTTAAGTATCATTGCAAATGCACCACCTCATGAAATAAGACCACTTCCTCACACCGTAGATGATAAACACACTTGCTACCTTTTCACCCTCAAATATGATTTATGTGCTCAAGTAAATAAAGAACCCAATGGTTGACAATATATGTATAGAAGAGTAGCATGGCACATCAACTGACCGATTCATTCTAAGGAGAGCCCACATTTTCAATATCTCCACTACTTGTCAACTATAATCCATCAGTTTTATGAAGGGATTAAGATCTTGCTATAGGGTGTTTTGCATTGGAATCCACATACATCGATGCATAAGTGATTATGCCTAAGCAATCACTAACACGATGGTCATGAACATAGATACTTAAAATAATAGACACAACTGCTATCTTTTCATTCTCAAATATGCACTATACACTCATGTACAACAATATAGTAAGGAAAAGAAACACAACACATTGACCAACACCTCCAGTGTAAGGAGGCTCTACCATTATTTGTTTCCAAGATATTCATTCCTTATCAACTATAAGACATTTGTTTTTGAATGGGATTCCACATACATTACTTCAATGAAGTTAACATCCAATATTTTACCCATGATAATTTGCACATTCCAGTCATATACTAGTGATTTCATCAATATGTACTTCATTGTATCATCATAATCAAAACCCTCATGGAATCCCCACAGCATCTATGAAAGACAATATTTGTCAATGAGAACAATGCTTATAACATGGTTATCTCATAATAAGTATCACATTATGACTATTCCAACAAAGATAGAATGGAAAATAGGTTTATATATTGCACAATAAACTTATAGTCTTATACATCATGCCATTGTATATCTAAGGTCTCAATCGGTCAGGTTTTGAGCCTCATGTTTTCCTATTAGGGTTTCATTTTTTCAATCCTCGTATATGCAATATAGCCATAATCCAAACATAGTTTAAATTTAAACGCATTTAGTAACCAATCATATATAACATGCCTGAAGAATCCATATCTATGAGAGTCTATGCATCATCCAAGAACCTACTTCCAACAAACCATAGTAATAATGCACCCATATAATCAATTAGAAATATGAACAGTAAATCAAAATAGCATGCATTACTGCAAATGAAAACCTCCATAGAGTTATAGAACTCCTAACTAGCCAAAATGATTTCTAAACCAACACACAAACATCTCTTTAGCTCGATGCATATAAATATCAATGTGTAGTATATTATCCCATAATTGACATAAGATATCAAAATGAATAATATTCTCATCAATAATTGTCCCATCAGCCATACATAAGATATTGCAATCTCGAGAAAGCTGAGGAAGAGGTAAGGATGAATTTTACTATTTGTATTGTGTTTTGAATGTAGACGATAATTAGTAAATTATGTTTCAAATATAATTTTGGGGAATATATTTCCAAGGGCCAGGAAACAAAATTATTGGAAATATTGGGGACAATAGCATAAATTATCTGAAAATATTTACAATCATAAACTTGGACCTAAAAAACTAGGAAAGTATCAGAAACATCGTCAACCTAAAAAACTCAGAAAAATTCAAAAATATCAGGAGAAATCGGTGATATTTGGAACACACTAATTAGTGCCTCAGCTAGTTTCTTTTTTCTCTACACATTGAAATGTATCAACAAATATATATATGTAAGAAACTTGATAAGGTTTCTCTATTTTTTTTTGCTCTTTGTTTGTCCTTCATAGTTTCTTTGTTTTCTTGGAACATTAATTTGAGTACATAAAATACATATATCTGTTGGTATGGCTTAGTAGTTGATGGGATTTTTATTCACATCTAGTGCTTAATATATATACTGAATCTTAACGTATATTAGCATTAGCATTTAAGATAATGCACCTTCATAGTCTTGATGCTTGGATTCAACTCTATTGGACCGGGGACCCTGCTTGCCCAGTGAAGGGTAAGCCACTTCTATTGAGGAAAATAAGTTTTTTCATTCTTCTTTGAAATAAAACCAGGTAAAGCTAAACCATGTAGAGGTGGTCCTTGGTTCTGATCCATAATAGCTTAGCCTATGGCTGAGTCATTTCACCAGTATGGACCTTAATTATTTTTGCAGAAACTTATAATGTTTCTCTTTGTTTGCTATTTCATTGCAAATTAATTGTAACTGTGTATTACAATATTACTTGCAAACTGTAATTGAAATTAGGAAGAAAACCAATTCTGAAGCATCAACTACATACACAGAACTAACATATATTTTAACCTGGAAACCTAGTTGTGAAAACCAGCATAGCCTTTGTTTTGTTGTTTCTGTGCTCAAGAATGATGACAAATATCGGCTATATAATCTTAGATAGATATTTTGTGTATTCTTACTTCATGGTTGCATTTTGTAGATTGCAGCTACAATCGTAAACTTGGACCTAAAAAACTAAGAAAGTATCAGAAACATAGTCAACCTAAAAAACTCAGAAAAACTCAGAAATATCAAGAGAAATCAGTGATATTTGCAACACACTAATTAGTGCCTTAGCTAGTTTCTTTTTTCTATACACATTCAAATGTATCAACAAATATATATAAGCAACTTGGTAAGGTTTTTCTAATTTTCTGTGCACTTTCTTTGTCCTTCATAGTTTCTCTGTTTTCTTGGAACATTAATTCGAGTACATAAAATACATATATCTGTTGGTATGGCTTAGTAGGTGATGGGATTATTATTCACATCTAGTGCTTACAATTTATATCAAATCTTAACTTATATTTGCATCAGCATTTAAAATAATCATCCTTCATAGTCTTGAGGCTTGGATTCATCTCTATTGGACCCTGCTTGTCCAGTGAAGGGTAAACCACTTCTATTGAGGAAAATAAGTTTTTTCATTCCTCTTTGAAATAAAAAAAAAGGTAAAGATAAACCATGTAGATGTGCTCCTTGGCTCTGATCCATAATCACTCATCCTATGGTTGGGTCATTTCACCAGTATCGAGCTTAATTATTTTTGCAGTAAGTTATAATATTTCTCGATGTTTTCTATTTCATTGCAAATTAATTATGACTGAGTATTACAATATTACTTGCAAACTGTAATTGAAATGAGGAAGAAAACCAATTCCGAAGAATCAATTACATGCATAGAACTAACACAGATTTTACCATGGAAACCCATTTGTGAAAACCAGGATGGCATTTGTTTGGCTCTTTCTTTGCTCAAGAATGATGACAAATATCTGCTATATACTCTTAGATAGGGATTTTGTGTATTCTTACTCCATGGTTGCATTTTGCATATTGCATCTGCAATCATAAACTTGGACCTACAAAACTAAGAAAGTATTAGAAACATCATCAACCTAAAAAACTCAGAAAATCTCAGAGAAATATTAGGAGAAATCAGTGATTTTTGCAAGACACTAATTAGTGCCTTAGCTAGTTGCTATTTTCTCTACACATTGAAATGTATCAACAAATATATATCAGGAACTTGGTAAGGTTTCTCTAATTTTTTGTGCTCTTTGTTTGTCCTTCATAGTTTCTTTGTTTTCTTGGAACATTAATTCAAGTACATAAAATACATATATCTGTTGGTATGTCTTAGTAGTTGATGGGATTTTTATTCACATATAGTGCTTACAATTTATTCTAAATCTTAACTTATATTAGCATTAGCATTTAAAATAATCAACCTTCATAGTCTTGAGGCTTGGATTCATCTCTATTGGACCCTGCTTGTCTAGTGAACGGTAAGCCACTTCTATTGCGGAAAATAAGTTTTTTCATTCCTATTTGAAATAAAAATAGGTAAAGATAAACCATGCAGAGGTTCCCTGAGGTTCTGATCCATAAGGCGCTCGGCCTATGGCTAATTCATTTCACTAGTATGGACCTTAATTAATTTTGCAGAAAGTTATAATGTTTCTCTATGTTTGCTATTTCATTGGAAATTAATTTTGATTGAGTATGACAATATTGCTTGGAAACTGTAATTGAAATGAGGAAGAAAACCAATTCTGAAGCATCAATTACATACACAAAACTAACACAGATTTTACCCTGGAAACCCATTTGTGAAAACAAGCATGGCCTTTTTTGGCTCTTTCTATGCTCAAGAATGATGACAAATATTAGTTATATACTCTTAGACACAGATCTTGGGTATTCTTACTCCATGGTTGCATTTTGCAGATTGCATATTGGCTTTGAGATAATATTTGTTCTCTGTGGATAGGATCACAATTCTCTTCGTCCTCGTGATCTAGGAACATACTTCTCATCCTTAGTCTTTAGTTTTCTTGTAACATACCCAAAAATCATAATAACAAAATATGGCATAGTCCTCTCATGGTTCAAGAATAATATAGATAATATACAAACCCCATATTTTGCATTATGTGTTGAAGGAAGTTCAATTATCCTATATGCACTCAGAAGAAAATGTAAGCATACAAGGTAACCCATCTATGCAATTTATGGTATTACAAGTATAAATAAAAAAATAAAATATGTAAAAAAGGTAATCTCTTTCCCTTATTAATTTATAACTAACTTTCTCACAACTCATAAGGACATCCCAAAATAAACATAAATCATAGTTTTATTCTATTTACAAAACATTCATTTTTTTTAAACATTTAAGATTTAATATTCAATAATCTTAAATATGAATCACTCCCTTAAATATTTATGACTTAGTATTCAATGTTTTTTTATTTATTTGCTATGAGACATATTACACTTTTACAAAAGTGTTTCTCCTTTATAACCCTACAATCAAAACTATACTCCATAAGGAACTACTAACTTGTAAAAGAAAATAAAAACAAAACCTTATTTTCAATAACATACCTTTTTCTTCTTTTGGTTTATAACTTCACATCCTTACCCTAGTATTCATATTTAATATATATAAACATGAATTTACTTTATAAATCTCAAATAGAGTCATTTAAAGATCATAACGATTTCATCCCGTCCCAACATATAATCTTCCATAGCCATACTATATATGTATTCGTTTAAATCACGATTCTTCAAATATCTTTTATGAAAAGTAGTGCGAATCCTTACTCCGCGTCATTTGGCATTTTTCCAAACTCCCAAAATAAACAAGTGGCAAGCTAGTGAAAACATATCTTTCAGTTCTTTAAAGATACAGTTCGAGTTTCGACTTTATGGTGGAGTCTAATGACTGGTAGTCAAACACTGCAATCCCATCATGGATCCAGCGTATCCCTGAGTATTTGTAAAAGGAGACTAAGTATTGATAGTCTATGACCAATCCAGTGATTGATAAGAGGAGAAAAAAGAAACAATTAAAACTACTGACAGATCCCCTAAGTTTCAGTTCAAAACTAGGAGAGAGACATTTTTCCTTCTGCCAGGAAATCTGAGCAGAGAGAGATTTCGTGGGTAATGGTGTTGTTGGCTGATGGTTGTTGATTTTGCGGCATAGTCCAGGTAAAGAAAGATAACGACGTTGAGTACGGCAGAGGGAAGACTGTAAGTGTAGACATCCATCACATCTAAGCATACAATCTGATCCAAGGGAAATACTACCATCAAAGCGATTTTGATTTTTTTTGGACAGAAAAATTCATTTTAAACAAGGAAAATGACAAAATACAACTCACTAAAGCCCAAAGGGTATAGTTTATCATGTATACAACTTTTACACAGGAAACAACCCATTTCAAATCCTTGCACGAATCAATTTTGAGAGGGAGAAACTTTATTTTTAAGACTGATTGGAAAAATAAACTCAAGTAAATGACTTGTGCAGTCATTATTGGTAAATCAAATCTTTTCCAAACACACAACAAAAAATCATATCATGAGCACCAGCAATGGTGACATTGCATGGTGAAATGATTGAGACACCGAGCAATACGTTGTAACCTGCAAAAGTAGATTTGTTCTTATCATGACCACAGAGGATGGAAATCATTAAAAGGTAAAATATTTTCTGTGAGCAAATGGTGTAATCCTAAAATCATTGATCTACTCGTATCGCGAGCATAAAGGTTGGGAATCATTAAAAATAATATCATTGTAGATCGTGAGCGCCATGATGATAATCATTGCCAAGTGGATCAAGGTTTACATCTAGTTTTTTCTTTTAAACAAAATAGTCATGCCTTTAGCTTGAGCTAGTATATGTTGGTCAAAGAAAAAGATCCAAGTTCAGAAATAAAAAAATATACAATACAGTTTCTGACATGACCCTATCTTCTAATATTTCAGCGCTCAGATTTTGAATCTGAATGCCTAAATTAACACTATACCATAATCCAATCATTATTTAGCTTGACTGTATTTGAAACGCAGAGGTAAGAAAACACAGTCATACATTATATATCCAAACGCATAAATTCACTATAAACAGAGATCACGCCCATACATTTAAACGATGGCAATGGTTGTTTACAGAGAGCATTTCTGTACCTCCATATTACAGACAATGTTGAACTCAACTGGGAAATGTAGATATAGTACAACGAATTCTAATCTAAGACAGGTAGAGATCTAGGAATTATCCATTTTATCGGTAAAACAAAAAAAAATTATATATAACTCAATGCTGAAGTATATGAAAACTAAAAATAGATCTACTTACGTGAATCTAGGGTAAAACACACTTGGAGAATCAACTCCTACCAACCATAGGAGGCAGCAAATCAATGGTTTGCTCCACTCCACCCCCGAGCTAGATCACCAACCATGCACCAGAACAGCAAGACACTTCCTCGCGGCACTCAATCTCGAGTCCGTAACAAGTTCTCCCGATGGACTTATAAAAATAGAAAAATGCTGAACAATCATTTTTCCCATGCACAACACGGAGTTCCATGCTATTCCAGTGCACTCATATAAATAACTTTGCCCAAGTCTTATGCCATCCCAATCAAATCTCCAATCAGATCCCTAAATCCCTATGATTTAGGATCATGTCTGGTTGTTGAGCTTTGGATTGGATTTGCTTGGTATTAATCACTCTAGCTTGCTTGCACATGTTCTCTGGTGCCATGGTTGGTGACCCCTCATGTATTTGAGTTCTCCAAGTGTTATTTTATTTATTAATAAATAAATAAAATGTTTGTTTGTGCAAATTTTATTTCAGTCTCTGAGTTTTATAACTCATTACATAATAAAAATAATAATTTTTCAAAACATGAAAAATAAAAATAATGTCATGGGGGTATTACATTTCTCCTCCCCTTATTTTTAACACCGTCCTCAGTGTTCCTTTTATTCTGAGCTTCTTTGCTCATTCTGGAACATGGAGGGATATGCTTCCCACATTTTATCCTCTATTTCCCAAGTTGCCTCTTGAGGGATAAAGTGCTTCCATTGCACTTTTATTTGAACGATGGCTCGATTCCGAAGCATACATTCCTTCCTGTCTAGAATGAGGAAAGGTACGGTGTGGAACTCGCCCTCAGGTTCTACCTGAATCACATCCCAGTCAATTATATGAGTAGCATCATGTATATTTTTTTTTAACAATGAAACATGGAATACATCATGCACTTTTATATTAGGCGGAAGTGAAAGCTAATAGGCTACCGGCCCTATCTTAGCTAACACTTCAAAAGGTCCACAATACCTTGGTTCCAGCTTGTAACATCTTCTCAAACTCAAAGAACTCTTTTTTGACTTTACCTTTAGATATATGTGATCTCCAACATTGAACTCTCTTAGAGTTCATTTTAAATCTGCATAACTCTTTTTTCGATCCTAGGCAACTTTTAAGTTTTGTTGTACCTCTTTCACCATTTATTTTAACATGTTTGGTCCTAGAACAATCCTGTCAGCAGGGTTATCCCAAGACACAAGAGTACGACATTTCCGGCCATACAAAACTTCAAATGGACTCATTTTCAAAGGAGCTTGATACCCATTATTATAATCAAATTCTACCAAATGCAAATACTCTTCCCATTTACCTGGTGTTGAGGCCTGGAAATTCGCAGGTGGCAACAGTAAGGGATTCTCCCCAATCAACGTTCTCAACTAACCCGTTGATTTTTTGGTATAGGGAATCCGTCTGGTTATGGTCCGTCTACCGTAGGTCAAAGTAACAACAAGGGTTTGCCGGTTGCGGCCCGGTCCACCGAAATTTGTATTTTTGACTTAATGTATGCAATGAACATGCCTATCTTAACCATGCAGGGTGATACAGATGCAAGGAACTACACAATGTGCTGCGCAGGTTCTTACCTCTCGTCTTAGGTTCACAGACATCTAAACCACATATGCAACCATGAAGTAAAACAACTAACTATCTAAACACCTAATTATCTATCCCCGAGGAGCCAGAAGAATGGTTATTTGTGAGTAATGTATTATCTCCATGTATGATAAACAAAATTACAGATAGCTGATATTTATGCTTACAACACATGAACAAGAAAATATTCTAACAATCAGATAGCCAACTGTTATATGAACCACATACATTACTCTGGGTGAAATTTCCACAAATTAAATCAGAAATCATTCAACAAGACATAGGTCATAAAGTTAGAACGATCTCATGATTCATGGACACAAGCTGAAAAATAAAGTAGTTCATCTTTCTGCCATCCATTGTATAACATTTGGAAACTTCACAGCTCTTTCTCCAACAGGAAAACTAAGATCTTTTATTGCAAAAGGAATTAGTTCTTCTTACAATATATCCCCCAGTCTTACTGGGAAAAATCCCTTCCCTTCTCTACGTTTCCTACTTTTATACAAAAAGAAAAAATTGGTTGGGTTGCCCAAAGTGACCTTTGGGCTTCCCAACCCTTTTGTCTTCCCAACGTTTCATTTTTTCTAAAAAGCCTTTTACAAATTATTAAATTACAGCAAAGTTGACCGGTCCTTTTAAGAGGAGGGTCCCGCTTGGTTCTCCAAGAATTTTCTCCACGCTACTGCCTCAGCAGTGAGTCCTTCAAATGAGTTGGGCTCTAAAAACTGAATGTTTAGCTCTAACTTTTTAACATGGTTTCTAATGGCCTCTACCCTGGCTGTGTTCAATCACACCTGTTCTTCTAAGAGCTGCACACTGATGGCTGTATGGCCTATTTCATTTTTCAGCATTTGATCATCAATGGCTTTGATGTGTTGTACCCTGGCTTCTTCATCTTGTTGTCTTTTCTACAACATTTCTACAAATGCATCATGATCGGGGAACTCATATAGCCTCTGCTCGGATTCTACCTGACATCGGTTGTAGGTAACCAGGGCTCTCCTGAATAATTCTGTGTAGGCTCCCTTGGTCTTCTTGACTGTTTTCTGGAAGTCTTCTGCAGTATTGATAGAAAATTCTATCAGATCATGGTCCCATTTAAGGGCTTGTTTATCCTTGGATGGTAGCTCAGCTGGGACTTCCTCTTCATTCTCCACCCCTGCTATCCTTGTAGTCAGTACTTCGAGGATGTCTTGGGACCTATCAACAAAATAAGAAGCGGTTTCCAAGATTTCTTCCAGTCGCCTATCAATCTGGAGGATCTGGCATCTTTCTTCTTCCAGATCAGTTTGCAGGTGTAGCACTTTAGCTTTCTGAGCCAGGATGTGTTCTTTAACCGGCTCTAGATCGACCTGCTGTTCCTTTGCTACTTCCAGCTACTCTTTCAGTTCTTTAACGTATGCGGTATTGGACTCATATATGACATTCTACTGCGCTTCTAGGTCTTCTATCTTCGTCCTCATCTGTTCTTTTTCATTCTTCAAGTCTTGAATTTCCTGCTGTGATTTTTCCAGGGCCTCTTGTGCTGTTTCCTTTGCCTGTGCTTCTACCTGGATGGCATAGATTTCACTCTTTGTGACCTCCATTTCTCTCAGCACATGTTCATATTTTCTGTTAGGTCTATTGCCCTCCTCTCTTTCTCTTCTCAGGGTGTCCTTAAGCTGAGAGGAAGTCTTCTTGGATGACTCTATTCCAGTCATCATTCTGTCTATGTTATCCTCTGAAGCATGCATTGCTGCAGTCCCTGCCCTTATAGTAAACCTTGGATATACATCTGTCCCTACAATCATGACCTTATCTGTTATCATTTTGCTAGCCATTCCTTCTGCCTCTACCTTCCTTTCTGTTCTCCTCATTATCCTTTTAGTAGCCCTGTCATAATATACGGTGCTGAAATCAGGGACTTCTTCTCCTTTTTTCTGTACGAAGGGTACTAGTTGAAGCATGGGGGTTGCAGGAGTGATGGTAGTGGGCACTTGAAGGGTCTGCACCTCAGGGTTTCCCTCATCTTGACTCTGCCCTGATGGTGTTTCAGAGGCTTGTTGCTGTGTCAACTTTATCTTCTCAGCCTCCTGCTCTCGAAGCTCTTCATCTAGCTTCCTTTGTGCTTCTTCGGCTGCTTGCTTAGCAGCTTCTTCTGTTTCTGTGGCTGCTTCTTTTTCTTGTTTAGCTGCTTCTTGGGCAGCTTTCATTTTCTCTTCTTCTCCCTTCTGCAGCCACTCTGCAGCCTCATTTTCAAGCCTCTGAGCCTCCTCTCTTATCCTTTTGGTGACCTCTTCAGCCTTAGCTTGCTCAGCTTTATCCTGCTCACTCCCTTTTCCACCTTTGGTGGGGTGCTTCGGTTTGAATCTTCTACTGAGTGCTGTCATGTTCGGGGCTTTCGTGAAAATGGATTCATCACTATCAAAATGATCAGTGTACTCATAAAACACCTTATGCTTTTTGCAGTGCTCAGCCACTCTACCATGAGTGTCATTTCATCTGAAAGTCATCTCGCCAAAGTGGAACTTCCCTAGTTCCTCTATAAATTCTATAGCTTGCTTCACATTGACGAAACTACAATTGCCTAGCTTAAATGGTAGAGGTGGATAGGCAGTCTTCTTTTTCTGGAACAAGAAGTGACCAACTCCGTCAATAAACACTTGTTTGACTGCCTCTTTGTGGACTATATAGTCCATTGCATACTTGGGCATCATCTAAGGTGTCTTTGATCCACCAAAGATTCTAAGATACATCCCGTTTTCTGTCAGGAAATAATCACCATACTGTTCTATTACCTGCATAGCCTCTTCAGACATGCAATCACATTATTTTCGGAAGATAAGCGTGTGCAAAGGCATAATAAAATGCTCACAGATCTCTCAGTAATAACTATGGTACTGATGAGCCCCCAGTAGTTTGTAGGCTGCATATACGGGCATTCTTTCCCTATCCCAAACACATTTGAGCCCGGGGAAAGGCTGGTGGCATAGTATGCAGTCTATCAGAATGGAACTCATGTAGAACTCAGATTTTTTTCGGGCTTCTCCTCCTCCCAGGGCTGTAGCTACACAAGAGGAGAGACTACTTGATACTAAGCTGGCCCAGTTGAAGATTGTTCCTTCTGTGGCCACATGGAACATAAGAGGTATCCATTCCAATTTGAAGAGTCTACCATTGGCTCTTCCAAAGATCTGGTTTAGCATCAAGGCTATAAACCTGTAAGGAGCTCTTGAGCTCGCTGTGTCATAGTCCTCAGTTGCTATATGTCTATAAATCTTTCCTGGTAAGAGCATTCTTCTCAGGGTTTCCACTAAATCCATCCTGAGGTTATCTAACCAATTGTTTGACAGGAAGACTTGGGGCTCTGGCAGGTGGTAAGCCAATGCCACATATCCAGGGCTAAATGCAGCATAGCCCTGACCTTCAACATTTCCCATCAGCATTGTGTTGTTGTTCGTGTGTGGCATAATCCATCTCATCACATCAGAGCAAGGGAATAGCTCTGGTCTGGTAGCCACCTTCATGATGGCAGATTTTTCAATGTTGGTGTAAATAGGTTCTTCCTTGAGACCCATATCTGGGACTTCCCTACGGGAAATCATCCTGTATATCTCCCCCCACTTATATTTAGGCTCAACCCCGGTGACACATTGGGTATCCTCATATATATACTCCTTCTGTGGGACGACCTCTATTGCTGTTTGTTCTTCGACCACAGGGGCCATCCTTTTCTACCTCTTGGACATTGTAAATTCTTCCTGCAATGTAAAAACATTATGACATTGAAGCAGTTTGAATTTGTGAACATTGTGCAGCAATTTATCCTTCATAATTGTGACCATTCAATAAAATCAAAACATAAGTCTCTCATACTGAGTAATCGACCTAGCATGCAGTATTGTGCAATATATTATTATCCCATGCCTAGTATGGTAAGGTTCAGTGCAACTAATACATATATTGTTCCTCCTTACAATGTCTTAAGACTATGGATGTGTTATTTTATGATCTGACCTATATGCAGCAAACCAATCAATCATACTTGTGCTAGGATTAAATCTACATTAAACTGCAATATGCCACTTTCCGCATGGTAGCGATATAAACAAACCAGTATATTATGTGCAATATGCAATATTCAGCCATTAATCTATTTCATTAACAAACAGAACGAAGGATTAAAAGCATCAAGCTTAAGCCAATCAACACTTCAGCCCTACAGCCCAGCAGACACATCACAAAGGAGACGCATGCTATTGGCAGCGAAAACATTACATTAAGCTGATAGTACATTTCACCCTCCTCGGTGGGACGTAACCACATTTCTGCACAGGGTATCCTCATCAAAACATGACCCATGCTATCCCCAATAAATGCAGTGTAATCAGCGACACATCCCTTCTACCCTACTAGGGCTTTAGGCGACAAAAAAAACAAAAGGGTCATGAAGGATGGCGCAATCAATGCAGGCCGCGGTTAGAATCGCGAAGGCGACACTGTAGGCTATAAAAATCCCCTTCAAAAACCTATTCTTCCTGGCCAAATGTAGGTTCGACTTCTGCCTCGTCGAGGCTGCAGAAAAATGCGGAAGCGAAATGGCTAGGGTTTACAGGCTGGGAAAGCACCACGAAAATCAATAAACTATCAAACCCCCACTGCAGTGCCCAAAATTCGACCACCCCCTATCTATCATGGTCGCGCAGCAAGGTTTGGCGCAGATGGCGTAACGGCTGTCTGCGCCTAAACCCTTTCAACCCCTGTGCGCGCGAATCTTCGACTAAAAGGAGAAGAGCAAACGGCTTAAATGGTCAACAGCCCCCTCACCCTAGGTTAAGATAAAACCAACTTGTACGAACTTAAGTCCTATCTGGATGGAGGAAAATGCCGGGGATACCCAAACCATAGGAGAAAACAAATAAATGTTCAAACGCAATGGGAAACGATGAAATAAACCTACCTGGAAATCCGGCGAAATGAGCGAGCTGATGACGGTTGGAATTCTACTCTTGCCACCTAGAAGCTGGTACAATGACAGCTAGACCTTCACGTGCTCCAAAGATCGACAGCTCAACGCTATACACACTGCGACAGTGCTCGGCAATAAACAAACAATACAAAACCCAAACCATCGCACCGTATATATAAAAAACACCACACGTGTGAGAGGATTTAAATCGGGCGCGAAATGAAAGCTGCGTCGGGTGGCTGATCCCTCAGGCCTTCCGCAACGGCGGATGGTCTCCAATACTAAATCACCCGCGACGGTTAAATAGAACGTGCGAACGAGAACAAAAATCGAGCATCGGTGGATACCTTGGTCGGATGACCAAGAGTCCGGACCCCTTCGCAATGGCGGATGCTCGGAGCATGATGCTGTCCGCAACGGAGGAGTAAGTGATGGCCAAGTGCTCCGCTACAAAGTCAGCAAAAACAAACACACATCAGAGCATCGAGGAAAGTCTAAGTCTAAAGTGATCCGCAACGGCGGATGCCTGAAAAGGAGATCTGTCCGCAACATCGGACGAGGGAGACTTCAAATCCTTCCAACGAAGAATCCAAACCCGCCCGAAACGTCAAAGAATGAAAACTCACGCGCAACGGTCAGAGCGAAAAGGACAGTCCACACCCGGAAATGCTCCGCAATGTTGGAGGGTAGGATCAAAGATCTGCCCGCAATGGCGAAGAGGACAAAGACTTAACTCTCGATTGAATAAGGCTTCGAGAGATATGCAAACGATGACGAATTCAACTAAGGATGGGATTCATTAAAGCATTGAAATGAGGAGAAACCAATCGATTGATAGCAAACCAAAGTGCTGGAAGACGCTTCAAAATCCATAGGCCAAAATCATCAGACTAAAACCAGGAAGAAAACTGACTTATTCAAAGTAAAGGAGGGTCCAAATTTTTTTAGAATTTTGGGAAATTGTTGCAGATGCAACACCTGGTTTATCCATTACGTACATTCACAGCATATCTTCTAACACTTGATTAGTTCTTTCAGTTTGTCCATCCATTTGAGGATGATAAGCAGTGCTAAAATTTAGTTGTGTATCTAGGCCTTTAAACAAGGATTTTCAAAAGTTACCAGTAAATTTCACATCTCTATCAGAAATCACAACCTTTGGAATACCATGCAACCGAAATATTTCTTTCATAAAAATATTAGCTATATTAATGGATTTGAAAGTAGAATTTACAGGTATGAAGTGAGCAGGTTTACTTAACTTATCCACAACTACCATTATTGAGTCATGTTGCTTATTTGTTTTAGGTAATCCTGTTATAAAATCTATGCTTATTATCTCCCATTTCCATTCTAGAATAGGTAAGGGTTGTAGTAGCCCAACAGGATGTTGATGTTCAGTTTTTACTTGTTGACATTCAATACACCTAGCTAGGTAATTTGCAGCATCATTCTTCATGTTAGGCCAATAATAGCTTTTTATTAACTTAGTTACCATCTTTTGGTATCCTGGATGTCCGGAATATGGTTTCTTATGTAGTTCATTAAGAATTAGCCATTTTACTTCTTCATAATCTGGTATGTATAATCAGTTTTTATAGACTAACAAGTCTTCGGAGCTTATAGAACAAACTGAATAACTTCCCTTATCATATGTTTCCAATTGTTCTTTAATCTTTAAGTACTCTTCATCATTTTTAGCTGCATCTTTTCTTAAATCTTTGAGATTTGTTTTATAACTACTGAAGGCAGTTGAACAAAGTGGAATGGCATTTCTACTCAGGGCATCCACCACCTTGTTCTCTTTGCCTTTTATGTGTTTAATTTCAAAATCATACTCGCTCAAAAACGTTGACCACCTTGCTTGGCGAGCATTCAAGTTTTGTTGATCAAGTAAATATTTTAAGCTTATATTATTCGACATAAAGGTAAATTTTCTTCCTATTAAGTAATGTCTCCACATATTTAAAGCATGTATTATAGCAGCTAACTCCAAGTCATGTGTTGCATAGTTTCGTTCATGTATTTTAAGTTTTCTTGATTCGTAACTTATTACATAATCCTCTTGTAATAACACACCACCTAATCCTTCTAAACATGCATCCATACATACGACGAAGTCCTTGTAGGGATCTGCAATCCTTAAAATAGGTGTGGTGGTTAATAAGTGCTTAAGTTTTTCAAAGCTTTCTTGACATTTATTAGACCATATGAATTTAGTTCCTTTCTTTTGAAGTGAGGTTATTGGATAAGCAATTCTGGAGAACCCCTCAATGAACCTACGATAGTAACCTGCAATTCCCATAAAGGATCAAATCTCGGTTACATCCTTAGGAACTGGCCAATCATTGATTTCCTTGATTTTATCTGGGTCCACCGAAATACCTTCCTTAGTTATGACATGACCTAGGTACTGAATTTTATCTTGAAATAATTCACACTTGCTAAACTTTGCATAAATTTTATGTTCTCTTAAGGTTTGCAAGACTAGTTTTAAATGTTCTTTATACTCTTCTTAATTTTTTGAGTATATTAATATATCATCAATGATTATTATTACAAACGTATCTATATATTTGTGAAGAACACTGTTCATTAAACACATGAATGTGGCTGGGGCATTGGTCAAGCCAAATGGTATGACCAAGAACTCGTAATGCTCGTACGTTGTTCTCAATGTAGTTTTATGGACATCCTCGTCCTCAATTCTTACTTGATGATATCTAGACCTTAAGTCGATTTTAGAGAATACCGACGCTCCCTGTACTTGGTCAAACAAGTCATCAATGTGGGGGAGAGGGTATATATTCTTAATTGTCATTTTATTTAATTGTCTATAATCGACAAATAGCCTCAATGTGCCATCCTTCTTTTTAACAAACAAGACAGGTGCTCCCCATGGAGACATGCTTGGTCTAATATATTCTTTATCTATTAATTCCTGTAATTGCAATTTTAATTCTACCAATTCAGGTGTGTTCATTCAATAAGGGGCCTTCGAGGAAGGTACTGCTCTAGGTACCAATTCAATGGTAAAGTCAACATCTCTCCTCAGAGGTAGTCCTGGTATCTCTTCTGGGAAGACATCCTTAAAATCATTTAAAAAGGGAAGATCCTCTAAATTAGGTTTTGTTTCTTTAACATTAGTTTCGGTGATGTGTACAGCAAAAACCCTACATCCTTTTCTAGCACACTTTTTCAATTGCAAGGCAGAAATTTTCGTAGTAAGAATCTTCTTTGGAATTTCTCTAACCATTTTACTTCCACCATTTTCATCAATACAATCAAAAGTTTTCTCAAAACAATTTAGCACCACTTTATGTTTTTCTAGTGAATCCATGCCAATGAGTACATCGTAAGATCTTAATGGTAAAACATTCAAATCTACTTTTGTAATCAAATCTTGCATATGAACTTCACAACTAGAAATAAAACTGGTTACTTTTATTTTTGTTCCGGTGGCTAACTGCACTAACCACGATTTTTCAAAATCATACTTTCTCATTTTACACAAGTATACTAACTTAGGAGATATATAACTTAGGGTGGAACCATAATCAATTAATATAGAAATAGGTTTGTCAAGGATCTTACCTTCTACCTCAATCATGGAGGGCTGAAAATCCGCTTGATGATTGTCCAGCGCTGCGCTAATCTGCGGTATGTTCCGAGCAACTTCTCCTACTGTGGCTGCTCCTCGAACTATGTGAATATTTCAATTATCCTTTTTATGAGGACAATCCCGATAGAAATGACCCCCCCCACAACCCCAACACTACAAGAGTTATCTTTTTATTTCTTCACTTTTCTTATTAAAAGTATTATCTTTATACTTAGCAGTTCTCATAGGTGGTTTATATTCTGTTCTTAGTGTGGGTTGTTTGTCCTTAAAGGTATTTTTCTGGAAACTTTTATGTTTATTATTAAAAGGTTTGAACTCTTTTTTCCTAAAACCATTTCCATCTCTTATCTTGAAATTAAAGGGATTTTCACTTTTACTCTTGGATTGGTCATACGTTAATTTGGCCTTCCTCATTGCTTCATACAAAGTTTTCGGTTCATCAAACTCTAGTTTGTCTTTATAAAAGTTAGGCAAGCAACCTAGAAACCTTTGTATTTTCGGTTTTTCTTTGTTTAAGTAAGGAACATATCTTAATAGGGATATGAATTTAGTACAAAATTCATGCATGGACATGGATCCTAGTCTTAGCTCATAAAACTCCTTAGCTTTCCATTCGTAGTAATATTCCGAGAGGTATTCTTTTTTAAATTCCTTTTTAAACCAATTCCAACTTACTTTCCTATCATTTATTTTTTGTTGCTCTTTTTAAGTCTTGCCACCAAATCTCACCCTTTCCGACGAGATTGAAGATGGCCATTTTTCCCTTCATGGAGTTGTAGTAATTGTACATAGTGAAGTACTTCTTCATTCCGAAGAGCCAAGCCTCTGCTTCTTCTCAATTTTTGACTTTGTTGTCAAAGGTAGGAGGCTTTAATTTTTTGAATTCTCCTATTAGTTCATCTTTATATTTCCTTTTCTTCTTATGTCTACCCTCAGAATTGTCACTAGAATACTCTGATTCACTAGATAAATGGCTTCCATCAGAGTAAGGGTAGTCAGAGGATGAGTTTTCTTGTCTACATTTCTTTTTTTTCTTTTCATTATTTATCGCATGCAGTTTAAAAAGTAGGGCTTCATTTAGGTCTTCTTGGGTTTTCAGTACCCTTTCATGTTCAGTTTTAAAGTTCATAATTTCTTCTGGTAAGTCCCTCACTGTTTGTAGAATCTCAAAATTAACAAAGTTGTTATTAGGTGGATCCTCATTATTAAGTTCAACTCGTGCAAGTGGGGTAGGGGATTGTCTTCCGGCCATATCTTCCTGCAGATTTTAGTAAGACAGTTTTCTGCTATGCAAGTAATAAGAACACAGATTTACACATTTGTTAATGTTCGGGAGAGAGAAAAATAAATAAAATGTGTATGGACACCATAGGGCCAAGTGTAGTAACTTGGGCTCTAATACCACAATGTAACATACCCAAAAATCATAACAACAAAATATGGCATAGTCCTCTCATGGTTCAAGAATAATACAGATAATATACAAATCCCATATTTTGCATTATGTGTTGAATGAAGTTCAACTTCTCCTAAATATGCACATAAAGAAAATGTAAGCATACAAGGTAACCCATCTATGCAATTTATGGTATTACAAGTATAAATAAAAACATAAAATATGTAAAAAATGTAATCTCTTTCCCTTATTAATTTATAACTAACTTTCTCACCACCCATAAGGACATCCCAAAATAAACATAAATCATAGTTTTATTCTATTTACAAAACATTCATTTTTTTTAAACATTTAACATTTAATAATCTTAAATATGAATCACTCCCTTAAATATTTATGACCTTAAATGTTTATGACTTAGTATTCAATGCTTTTTCTTATTTGCTATGAGACATATTACACTTTTACAAAAGTGTTTCTCCTTTATAACCCTACTATCAAAACTATACTCCATAAGGAACTACTAACTTGTAAAAGAAAATAAAAACAAAACCTTCTTTTCAATAACATACCTTTTTCTTCTTTTGGTTTATAACTTCACATCCTTATCCTATATTCATATTTAATATATATAAACATGAATTTACTTTATAAATCTCAAATAGAATCATTTAAAGATCATAAGGATTTCGTCCCATCCCAACATATAATCTTCCATAACCATACTATATATGTATTCGTTTAAATCACGATTCTCCAAAGATGTTTTATGGAAAATAGTGTGAATCCTTACTCCATGTCATTTGGCATTTTTCCAAACTCCCAAAATAAACAAGTGGCAAGCTAGTGAAAACATATCTTTCAGTTCTTTAAAGATACAGTTCGAGTTTTGACTTTACGGTGGAGTCTGATGACTGATAGTCAAACGCTGCAATCCCATCATGGATCCAGCATATCCCTGAGTATTTGTAAAAGGAGACTAAGTCTTGATAGTCTACAACCGATCGAGTGATTGATAAGAGGAGAGAAAAGAAAGAATTAAAACTACTGACAGATCCCCTAAGTTTCAGTTCAAAACTCAGAGAGAGACATTTTCCCTCCTGCCAGGAAATCTGAACAGAGAGAGATTTCATGGGTAATGGTGTTGTTGGCTGATGGTTGTTGAGTTCGTGGCATAGTCCAGGTAAAGAAAGCTAACGACGTTGAGTACCACAGAGGGAAGACGGTAAGTGTAGACATCCATCACATCGAAGCATACAATGTGATCCAAGGGAAATACTACCATCAAAGCAATTTTGATTTTTTTTGGACAGAAAAATTCGTTTTAAACAAGGAAAATGCCAAAATACAACTCGCTAAAGCCCAAAGGGTATAGTTTATGATGTATACAACTTGTACACAGGAAACAACCCATTTCAAATCCTTGCACGATTCAATTTCGAGAGGGAGAAACTTCATTTTTAAGACTAATTGGCAAAATAAACTCAAGTAAATGACTTGTGTAGTCATTATTGGTAAATCAAATCTTTTCCAAACACACAACAAAAAATCATATCGTGAGCACCAGCAACGGTGACATTGCAAGGTGAAATGATTGAGACACCGAGCAATACGTTGTAACCTACAAAAGTAGATTTATTCCTATCGTGACCACAGAGGCTGGAAATCATTAAAAGGTAAAATATTTTCTGTGAGAAAATGGTGTAATCCTAAAATCATTGATCTACTCCTATCGCGAGCACAAAGGTTGGGAATCATTAAAAATAATATCGTTGTGGATCGTGAGCACCATGATGATAATCATTGCCAAGTGGATCAAGGTTTACATCTAGTTTTTTCTTTTAAACAAAATAATCACGCCTTTAGCCTGAGCTAGTATACATTGGTCAAATAAAAAGATCCAAGTTCAGAAAGAAAAAAAATATACAATACAGTTTCAGACACGACCCTATCTTCTAATATTTCAGCGCTCAGATTTTGAATCCGAACGCCTAAATTAACACTATACCATAATCCAATCATTATTTAGCTTGACTGTGTTTGAAATGCAAAGGTAAGAAAACATAGTCATACATTATAGATCCAAACGCATAAATTCATTGTAAACAGAGATCACGCCCATACATTTAAATGATGGAAATGGTTGTTTACAGAGAGCGTTTCTGTACCTCCATATTACAGACAATGTTGAACTCAACTGGGAAATGTAGATATAGTACAACGCATTCTAATCTAAGACAGGTAGAGATCTAGGAATTATCCATTTTATCAGTAAAACAAAAAAAAGATTATATATTACTCAATGCTGAAGTATATGAAAACTAAAAACAGATCTACTTACATGAATCTAGGGTAAAACACACTTGGAGAATCAATTCCTCCCAACCATAGGAGGTAGCAACTCAATGGTTTGCTTCACTCCACCCCCAAGCTGGATCACCAACCATGCACCAGAACAACAAGACACTTCCTCACGGCACTCAATCTCAAGTCCGTAACAAGTTCTCCCGATGGACTTATAAAAATAGAAAAACGCTTAACAATCATTTTTCCCATGCACAACACATCATCCCATTCTATTCCAGTGCACTCATATAAATAAATTTCCCTAGGTCTTATGCCATCCCAATCAAATCTCCAATCAGATCCCTAAATCCCTATGATTTAGGATCATGTCTAGTTGTTGAGCTTTGGATTGGATTTGCTTGGTATTATTCACTCTAGCTTGCTTACACATGTTCTTTTGTGCCACGGTTGGTGTCCCCTCATGTAGTTGAGTTCTCCAAGTGTTATTTTCTTTATTAATAAATAAATAAAATGTTTTTTTGTGCAAATGTTATTTCAGTCTTTAAGTTTTATCACTCATTACATAACAAAAATAATAAATTTTCAAAACATGAAAAATAAAAATAATGTCATGGGGGTATTACATTTCTGCTTTTGTGCCATCAACTTCTGAAGCTTTCAACTACCAATCCAAATTTTCCAACCGATGTCCCAATATCCCTCTTTATTCCCACCTCTATTGGTTTCTCTTCTCTTGGAATGCATAGAGTGTCTCCCCTAGAGTGATCAACAAGCTTTTAAAGAGGGCAACACTCAGTAGTCCCAATCGCTGGATTTAACCCAAATGATGGGATGGCTGAAAATTTAGGTCTAAGGGCATAAAACCAAGGGATGTAAAGAAACCAAAAACCCATTCATTATCCACTCTCACACAACAAACAACAAGAGACACCACAATATATCCCCCTTACACCACCTGAATCTCATAGAAAATCTTTTGATATTTCTCTCAATTAGCACAAAGTAAGGGTTTTAATCAAACATATATCAAATATCATCGAATTAACTAATAAAATCGTGAAATAACAAGAATGAACTAGAACTTGCATAAACCAAACATATAGTCATACTTGGGACTAAATAATGAGCTGCATGACAGAAAACATGCCAAAAGGTGACAAAACATATGTGAAACATGTAAATTAAAAGCCGAAAATGATGACAAAATTGAAATCAACAGTAGCCTGCTAAACCCAACTTGAAGGATGGCTTGTGTAACATCCCTCGCCACCTCGACCCAGAACTCACAGTGTAAGTAAACATCACTATAAGTACTGACTCTAAAACTCTGTCAAGTTATGGATATAATTGATAGGGTTAATGACTGAAAGCTTTGAACTACTAAAAACGACAATTGGCGACGAATCCACTAGGGTGAAGGGGCATTCATGAAAGAAGAACCTAGTGGCTTGATGACTGTTATGGGTCATCAGAATACTTGTAAGTGCTAAAGAGATAGAGAGTCGTGTTTACACGACAACTCGTTGTGTATAAATCGGGGGTCGTTTGAGAAAACTGAACTTTGCTTATTGAAATGAGGGGGCATGCAAATTGTCGGAGTACAATAGTTAACTCTTTTTTTTGTATTTATACGATTCCACTATACCAAGGAAGTGGATAATTGTACTCTAAATGAACCTAAGGTTAAAGGAAGTAGGCACTTACATGTAACTATAAAGGAAAATGAGTAAAATCAATATAATCAAAATGGAAAGGTTACTGATCAAAAGGCATAAGATCTTTTATATTAACCCTTAATAAAAAAGGAAAGGTTAGTATATTAAAATATTGGAATAAAGTTAAGAAAAAGAAATTCTCTATAGTAAAATAAAAAGTGATATCTAATTCTTATGACATTTTACTCATTAACTACTATGACCTCCTTTATATATTAAAAAAAAAAAATATAGCACAATGGGATACATTTGTAAGAGAAGCATATTGATGCATAATCCAAGAGCCAAATCCAAGAGTGTGGTAAGACCTGCATATTGCTTGTGGAATGTTTTCTTTGAATGCCTTTTCTTTTTTTTTTGGTCGTATTCTTTTTTTTTTATCCTTGGGGTTTTGTTGATCACATTTACGCCCATCGTGATATACTGGTTCTTGCCCATGGTGTTATAATGCTGCATGAGAAATCATAGACTTAAAACATCATCCTGGTGGGACGCGTATCTGCATATGTGTTTTGTTTTTTTTCATCTTTTGCAATGGAGTATTGTAGCTTTTGTGCCATTGTGTTACTGATTATGAAATAATTAGGCTAGATTCTAGATCCCCTACATATTGCTGAAAATGAAATAGTTAACTGTGTGTCCATCTAGCTTGCTAAGTCTGTTTTTGTCCATCGTGTTACTAACTAAGAAATCGTTAGTCAGGATCTGAGCTTATGCGATCCCCAACATAACACCGAGAACAGTAGAGGTCGAGTGATAGAGGTTATTTGGGCTGTATAAATGTTCATTTGCTGAAGGTGGGGTTGTTGGTGAGTTAGAGCAGTACTTTGTATGCTACGATATGTTGTATTATTGTTGAAATATTGTAACTTCTAAGAATATTCTATATGTATCTTTTGTGGTCTCCGATGGTCCTACTGGGAGAACCACTTGTATTAAATTGTACCCTGATGCTTCTAATCGGAAGAACTAATAAGATTCATGAGGTAGTCCCCTCTAATTGTAAAGGTGGGTCATCAGCACCGCAGTGTGGTTACTTGAGCCTACATGTGTAACTCGAGCCTACATGTCAAATGAGATAACTTAAGTGAATGAATGAATATAAATAGAGGTGTAGTGCTCCTCATTTGAGACACACACTCTCACTTGTATAGCGTATTAGTGGAGAAGAGAAGTAGCTAGAGAAGGAGGAGGATCAGGCCTTGATCTCCTTGCTGGTTTTATCTTTTATCTTTTTGGGGCATCTATATTGAGGAAGCTTTTGTTGGGTTTTTCCCTTTAGGGTTTTCCCAGGATAAATCTTTGTGTTCCTTTTGTATGGTTGTGCTTGTCTATCTCTCATTGATCCTCTTTATATGCTTTTGTTATGAAAATCAAATGAAATACTAATGTCTTAGCTAAGCATATGGAAATTTAACATGGTATCAGAGCTAACCTGAGAAGAAGACATTGTGCAGCTTCAGAAGCTAGGGCTTCTTACTTTTTGGGTCTCTCTCCACAATCCATCAGCAAAATTATGCTAGGATGACTCTCCATTGAAGGGCGCATCTTTCTGTCGAAGCGGAATTCGATTCCGAGCATTTTCAGTTTTCGATGTGGAAATTAGGGCTTTCTACAGAAGAGGAATTTTTGAGTGAGACCAGCATAGGATTTTTATCCTCATCAAAACCAAATTTTAGGGACCTGGATCAAGAAATTTGGTTGGGTCAAACTCTCGAAAAGTCAAACCCTAGTTTGACCCCAAGCTAGAAAAACCCTAAATACTAAAACTGCTAGGTTTTTGTACATTCGCTATATTTCGAGATTGGCGAAGGATTAGGAGCTGAAAATTGCAGGGACTGAATATAACATCCTGATGAACACGGTCTCCAAAATTCATCATCATATTTACTGTATTACAGGAGATATTTTCTCTCCAAGTTAGGGTTCCAGCCTCTTCTAGAATTCATCCATCAACAGGACACCTAGGGAGAATTGCAATATCTTGGGCTATAGAGGTCCAAATGGAATTCCTGAAGATTTTCCAGAAATTGAATAGACTTTAATTATGGTGGTCCAAATATTAGACTTAGAATATGAACCAGTGACACGTGGCATGCCATACAACTTCGCTGTTCGGAACAGTCCTGTAATAGGTCACCTTGGGAAAAGGATCATAAATCACAAATGGTGAAACCAATTCTGATGAAACATGATGTGTTGGATCAGGGACATGCGAGGTTACCTCAGTACAAAATTTCAGACACCTAGGATCATACATGTTGGAGATATCACAAAAACAGTAACAGGCATTTCTGCCGAAGAAATTGGAAAATTAGGGCTTCCTGTTCCGGGAGCTTCCCTCCACTGTTTTCAGAAATGGAGTACATTGGACAGCTCCATTTGAAGAGATATATTTGTCTAGCCAATCAGATCTAAAATATTCCAAGTTTTTGAAATTAGGGTTTCTGTGACAAACCCTAGATCAGCGAGCTCCAGAACCAGGACGGACACCTCAAATCGGTAAGATCTAATCCTTTGCTATGTTCATTTGAGGTTCTCATTTCAAAGTGATCTATGACATCAGCTTGATTATAAGTGTGGTGAAGTTGACAACTTCCAAGCCTAGAAGTATATGATCTCTCTGAAGAAAATGGATTGGACACCTACATGAGCATAGAGGTTCCAGTTTCAGAGGGAGATGAGGCTAGAAGCCTTTCTCAAGAAGAACTTGGTCAAATCCCAGAAGATCATTGATGATTCAGTTACGAATCAACTTGTACTACAAGTTTCTTTCCTAAAGACATCGATGAGGTTTGATTCCTTGACCAAGCTATTTGAAGGGAAGAACATAGATCAGAATATGACCTTACGAAACCAGCAGAAGAATGTGAAGATCCAGAATGCAGAGACCATGCAGTCATAAGGATCTCTCAAATCGAAGAACAACTTCAAGTGGGGAAAGAAAAAGTGAAGAATGCAAAAGTTGTGATGGCCACCTTGAATGGCCTCCCAGGATCACAGAATTCATTCATTTAAGAAATGTGTTCCAGAAGGAAGTGATTAATTTCAGCAGACTTTGGGAAGAAGAAGAAGCTCATCTCTGAAGTTCAAGCTCTCATCTTCTAAAGAAGATCCCTCAATCAATGAGGAATATGAAGATCTCAACTCTTGAAGAACTTCTTATCCACCTCAGCATTTGGATAAGAAATGATGCTATCATGAATGAAGAAGACGATGAAGCTAAAGACTCAAGAAGGAGTATACCCATGAATCAAATAAAGGTAAGTATTCAATTGTCAATTCATGATATTGTTTTTGTTATACATTTGATTATATTCAGTTGATGTATTTTTTTTGCATTAATGACTGTATACTGCTAATATGCATGTGATGGATAAGTAGCTCATGGTGCTACACAACTCTCCATTGCTACTTATCAAACCTCTTTGCTGACATATTGGATTAGTGCACAATCTCAATAATTTCATGGAAGGCATCTAGAAAGTTTATGTGAAATATGGGTGAATGTTGTATTGACTAAACAGTTGCATGATGCATAAGAATTTGTCATTATGCATATGTTTTATGAAATAGTTTTGACCATGCAACTGGTGCATTTGAATTGTAGGAAAAGTCATGAACAACCTCCTACAAGAAAAGAAGGATGAGACTTGTTCCGAAGAATAAGTGATGTCAATTCAAGATCCACTCCAATAAACATGAATCTGAAGCTCCCAAGGTCAGAGACACCATGACGGAAGAAAGAGCTTTAGAGAGTGGTAGATCCACCTTCAAGGATGAAGACCACCATGGGTACAAGAGATAACTCAAGATGAAGAAAAGAATGCTATGAAAGAAGCTATGATCAAAGAATAACAGTTGATCATGGGGAATGATGTATACAATATGATGGAACAAGTGTACAAAGCAAGGTTTGTGATTCTCCCCAGAAAGAATAGACTATGACCTGATATACTCTATTGACCAGTATATATCAAGCATAGAACCACATGTACAGAATGAAGAGGGAAGATGATACTCCACTTCAGGGGGAGTGACTACAGAAAATTATATCTGAGTCTGACATGGTAC